>CM068830.1:21712248-21852248 GCA_028554795.2 Sinohyriopsis cumingii
AGCTTTCTCAGATACCCACATTGGCCGATCCCCAGACTCGAACGCGCGCAGACAGAGGTGAGATGGCTATGATCCGTAACGGTGAGCGCTTTAGACCACTCGGTCACTCGGTACGCTACAATGGCACATTACAATTATACCTTCCTATGGTATGTACCAATGGTATATTAAAATGGGACCAGTGCTTTTTTTTAAATTTTAGAACGCAGCTTTTGATTTATTTGCTACCTTCATCTTCGTTTCTAGCACAATCGTCTCCAGCACAACTTTAGATTATTATAACCATAGCACTTTCCAATCTTTATAGAAAATTATAATGATACCTCCTTTGTATCCCTCGAACTCTAAACTTCACAGGTACGGGTACATTAGCCAAAACTTTTAACTTCCATAAATGCTATTGACATCGTCAAATGATTAGACATCACGTTTTCCAAGCAACGAAATTACGCAGACTTTTCATTTCCGTTTAATATTTAAGGCAAGAAAACCAAACGCTCGCAGCAATTATATCAGGAACAACAAAATTTACATTACGTTGGAAGCTCCTTGTTATTTAATACCATAATTTGCATTACGTTAAAAGGCTACTTGTTATTTAATACCATAATTTGCATTACGTTAAAAGGCTACTTATTATTTAATACCATAATTTGCATTACGTTAAAAGGCTACTTGTTATTTAATACCATAATTTACATTACGTTGGAAGGCTACTTGTTATTTAATACCAAAAGTTACATTACGTTGGAAGGCTACTTGTTATTTAATACCATAATTTACATTACGTTGGAAGGCTACTTGTTATTTAATACCATAATTTACATTACGTTGGAAGGCTACTTGTTATTTAATACCGTAATTTACAATACGTTGGAAGGCTTCTCGTTATTTAAACACAGATGTACAAATAATGTTTAAAAACGTAATCATTTTTCTTTATTTCATAACTTTATTAAATTAGGTCTTTTTAGTCTTAAGTTTTTATGATTTTGTTCGTACGCTTAGTTCTTTTTTTCTCCTTTAAGAATGGTCTGAAGTTGGATCCGGCCTATCCGACAATTTACTGGAATTTGCCTTCTGAATAGGTAAACTATTACAATGTCACAATGGATGAAGCTGCATTCGTGTTTTTTTTTATATAGCCAGACTCAGAACATGACACAAATGTGAGTCTTTTTGTATTTATTACATAGCCCCTCTTTACGCGTTTCTAAATACTTTAGCTTTATTGCACAGGGCATAATCAGGTCATGGGTTGAGGGAGGTGGGGGTGGGGGTGGGGGAGCGTCTCCAGAATTTTAAAATGACATAGACATTCCTCGAAATGGCACCAAATCAAAAATAAGTCTGTTTACTCAAGGTATGCATAATACTCCATAAACTTGCGCAAGAATATGACGATGGTCAAATTGCAAGTGACAAGTGACTGTACGTAGTAACGGCCTTACCAAACGCGGGGCTCGATTTGGATCATTTTGGCGGAGCCCTCTGTGAATATGGCATTAGGAAACAAACTTTAAAAAAATTTTTATATGATATTAAACTTAAAATTTTCTTCCATCGCTTAAAATTACTTTTTCTCTATAGATATTTTTTTTATAATTGCTAACGTGCGGGGTCCAAATGGGTCAAATCGGCCTAAGGCCGTTCCTGACTGTACGTTTGTGTGTGTGTGTGTGTGTGTGTGTGTACTTTTTTCTTTTCTAGTGGGGGGGAAGGGGTAGGCGGAAACCCTGGCCGCCCCCCCCCCCAAATGCTGTATAATGAAATTCGAAAGGAATAGGAATTTATGAAAGTTCGATTCGCTGCGTCTAAAACTATCTAAACGCAGACGTCAAAGAAGACAACCTGGTAGTTCGAATCTGGGTGTGTAATATAAAAATATGGATTGTACAACTGTTTCGAACCCCAGAACAAACGTTCAAGATTAAACGGGTAGGTAATAAATACACCAAAGTGAATATTTGTTTTTGCTTTGAGTCGGCGGGAAAAACAAGTTTAATATGGCGTTGGAATACGTCGTCAGACCGAGACGTATTCATAACCATTGTTAAAGGATTTCTTTCTCCCGCCTTGAAACAAAACAGGAATGCAGATTTGTATTTATCACCTAACGTATATTTCATGCTTTTGATATGTTTGTAACTTTCCTGCATGTAGAAAATTCGAAACGAAATGGAATTTATATGAGTTCAATTCATTGAACGGACGTCAAAGAAGACATCAAAGTAGTTCGAATCTAGATGAATAGTACAGTGATACGGATTGAACAGCTACATCAAAAGCCAATTTTAGCATGTAAGATCAAATGTGTATGCAACAAAGCTACCAAGTAGTCAGTTCTAGAGTCAGCAAGTGTGATTGAAGAGATAAGATCAGCCGGAGTCAATTATGCGAATGTAAAAACAAATCACACCATTGGAGAGAATTATCGTGTAGACCAATAAGCTCTATTCAAATATGTTTCTACTCATTATTTTGGCAATCGCATTTTGTATCTGTAACCTGAAAAGAGGTTGCCCAGTGACAACAATTGTTCTGGGCGAGCATGGTTAACTTGTTGAATACCTTAGTGTGACATTTTATTGTTGGATTCCATTACGTGTGACAATGTTGCGCCATGTACTGTTTCAGTTTATCTGTGATAGATGAATAAAGATTTGTTTCCAGGAACACTAAATTTTACAAATTTTATTTTCATTGAAATGACTACAACTTATGAATAGCGCATTTACATTACTATTATTCGACAAAATTAAGCCCTAGTTTGCAGACTTACATGAAATACAACGCCAGAAAATAAATAAGTTTTCAATGTACGACTTTCCGTTATAGCCCCAATTCATGAATAATTGCCAGATAATATAGTAATGCAAAAAATGTGCGTGGAAGGGTTTCACGGCACAGCAATGGAAGTGAGTCACTAAGTACCAAAGCAATTGAGAAAATCACCTTGCTCAATGACTCTACACAGTAGTCGAACCGGTCTGATCACATTATAGAAATTCGAACAATCAAACTTACGAAAGCAAGTCTGTTACGTTAACCACTATACCACCCGCTGCTCCAGCCTCCATTACTTAACTCTCGTGACATGCAGAAGCTTACATCCCGCTTATTCTCAGTCTCTGAACCAGTAAACAACTGTATTAGCTTTGTGCGTAATTACAAATTATATTTTTATGAGAAAATGCCCAATGTGCAGAATTATAACCTGATAAGCTAAATAGGAGTATGTACTATTAACACGCAACATTTCTCAGAAGTTAGATTTAGTCACCCTGAACTTAATTTGTCAATGGTACGATTTTCCTGATTGCAAGTTGTGATTTTTTAAAATTACCAATCACGTGTACAAACTGAACGGAGTTTAGATATTTATTAGAATATTCTTTCTTAACTAGGATTTCCTGTTTTTGTATGCATGTATTTAGTCCGGTTAAAGTTACCATCATTTAACAACATCCTATTTTTGAAGCATTGTTCAAGTTTATGATATATTAGATTAGGAAAATAATGAAATATTTAAACTGATGAGCTTCGACTGGATTAATTTACAATATGATTTCTGAATGAAATTTTTGGGTAATGAGAAACAGATTATCGGCCAGAAATTGTTGTGATTAGGAAGAATCAACAAATTTCATCTCAACATTGATGCATACCTTTAACCCACAGTCATCATATACGTATGCAAATGGAAACACCCACTGAGATGTACAACTCGGATACGACCATATTTGTTATAACGATATCCAACTGTAAATGGAAACACCCACTGAGATGTACAACTTGGATACGACCATATTTGTTATAACGATATCGAACTGTAAATGGAAACACCCACTGAGATGTACAACTCGGATACGACCATATTTGTTATAACGATATCGAACTGTAAATGGAAACACTCACCGAGATGTACACTTCTGATATAACCATATTTGTTATAACGATAGTCTACTGAAAATGGAATCACCTACTAAGATGACCATATTTGTTATAACGATATCCAACCGTAAATGGAAACACCCACTGAGATGTATAACTCGGATATGACCATATTTGTTATAACGATATCCAACCATAAATGGAAACACCCACTGAGATGTACAACTCGGATATGATCATATTTGTTTTAACGATATCGAACTATAAATGAAACACCCACTGAGATATACAAGTCGGATATGACCATATTTGTTATAACGATATCCAACCATAAATGGAAACACCCACTGAGATGTACAACTCGGATATGACCATATTTGTTATAACGATATCGAACTGTAAATGGAAACACTCACTGAGATGTACACTTCTCATATGACAATATTTGGTATAACGATAGCCAACTGAAAATGGAAATACCCACTAAGATGACCATATTTGTTATAACGATATCCAACTGTAAATGGAATCACCCACTAAGATGACCATATTTTATATAACGATATCCAACTGTAAATGGAATCACCCACTAAGATGACCATATTTGTTATAACGATATCCAACTGTAAATGGAATCACCCACTAAGATGACCATATTTTATATAACGATATCCAACCGTAAATGGAAACACCCACTAAGATGACCATATTTGTTATAACGATATCCAACTGTAAATGGAAACACCCACTGAGATGTACAACTCGGATACGACCATATTTGTTATAAAGATATCCAATTGTAAATGGAAACACCCACTAAGATGATCATATTTGTTATAACGATATCCAATTGTAAATGGAAACACCGACTAAGATGGTCATATTTGTTATAACGACATTTCAGATTAATCTTACAACGGTTCTTATCACAGTAATGGAACTTCTCCATGATCGACTATTTATTAAAAAAAAACTATTTATGGCAGCATAGTTATTTCGTCATTTATTATAATTGAATCGTATGTAAATGTAAGATCTTAAGTAACCGAGAGAGTTATATTAAATAGACCGAAATGTTTCAGTGAGACATCTTTTCAGACCAATAAATGATTGTATATCCGACATGGAAACGAAACTCAGATATAATTGCACAAATTAGCGTGAGACAGTGAATATGTTCAAAACGTTTTTGAGGAATGTTATTATGTTTATAATAAATAAATTCTTGTAAGGAACGATTGAACACTGCCCCTCTGATGCCCTAATTGTCTTTCTTTAATGATATTCCGAAACTATTAAAAGTATTGAAAGTTTTATCTAAATCCTCTGTTTTGTGTATTTATTATTTTTGTATTTTATTCATGGCTATAATTTGTAGTGTGTATCTTCAGTTGAAATTTCTCACTTGTATAGATTCTATTTTAAAATATTAAAGAATGTAACACTGCATTGGATCTATAAATAGACGTTTACGTACGTGTTGACAGTTACTACCGAACAAACTATTAGTAAATATGTTTACAAGAAATTAAAATGCTTGTTAAGTTTTAAAAAATGTGATTTTTCTTCTTTCTGTTGCTTAGTTTATGACATTAAGGTTGTAGCACCTCTTTAACGTGTTCTACCTGCAACATTTAATGATGATTACGTATTAATGAATATAAGAAAGGGATAGTGTACGATGATAATGTAAAAGAAAAGGATAGTGTACGATGATAATGTAAAAGAAAGGGATAGTGTACAATGATAATGTAAGATAAAGGGATAGTGTACGATGATAATGTAAGATAAAGGGATAGTGTACGATGATAATGTAAAAGAAAGGGATAGTGTACGATGATAATGTAAAAGAACGGGATAGTGTACGATGATAATGTAAAAGAAAGGGATAGTGTACGATGATAATGTAAAAGAACGGGATAGTGTACAATGATAATGTAAAAGAAAGGGATAGTGTACGATGATACTGTAAGATAAAGGGATAGTGTACGATGATAATGTAAAAGAAAGGGATAGTGTACAATGATAATGTAAAAGAACGGGATAGTGCACGATGATAATGTAAAAGAAAGGGATAGTGTACAATGATAATGTAAAAGAAAGGGATAGTGTACAACGATAATGTAAAAGAAAGGGATAGTGTACAATGATAATGTAAGATAAAGGGATAGTGTACGATGATAATGTAAAAGAAAAGGATAGTGTACGATGATACTGTAAAAGAAAGGGATAGTGTACAATGATAATGTAAAAGAAAGGGATAGTGTACAATGATAATGTAAAAGAAAGGGATAGTGTACAACGATAATGTAAAAGAAAGAATACAAAATTAAACTGTTGTAATTAGATAGAATAAAACTGAAGTGTTGTAATTTGATAGAATAAAACTGAAGTGTTGTAATTTGATAGAATACAAATAAAGTGTTCTGTATGACTGGAGTGTTCAACAGGACAGAAGTGTTCTATAGGACTGAAGTGTTCTATATGTCTTTAAGTGTTCTATAGGACTTAAAGTGTTCTATAGGACTTGAAGTGTTCTATAGGACTGAAGTATTCTATAGGACTGAAGTGTTCTATAGGACAGAAGTGTTCTCTAGGACTGAAGTGTTTTATATGACTTGAAGTGTTCTATAAGTCTGAATTGCTCTATATGACTGAAGTGTTCTGTAGGACTGAAGTGTTCTATAGGATTTGAAGTGTTCTATAGGACTTGAAGTGTGCTATAGGACTGAAGTGTTCTATAGGACTAAAGTGTTCTATAGGACTGAAGCGTTCTATAGGACTGAAGCTCATGAGACTCAGTTCAGTTCTCTCAAATTCTGACTACGTTTAGCAACTGAATAAGTAAGGGACAAGAAATTTTTTGAAAAATACATATCTGACAATGACGTTTGATTATTGCCTTGGACATTATGTTCTGCTCAGATTTATTTGTGTTTATATTATGTTTTCCTGCAGTTTGTTTTTTCTTCTTCTTCTTCTACACAACTTTTAACGTCGTTTCATGAATCAACATACATGTAAATAGACTTCAATTAAATACGATACCGGTCAAGTTCAGTATAGAGTTATGTCTCCTCTTCACCAAAGTTTGTCCAATTATGTAATATTGGCAGGAGCATCCTTGTCCTCTGAAAATATTTCTAGTTAACTTTATTCTTTCATATTCTAGCTCTTCTAAAGAAACTAAAATCATTAGAAGTAAAAAGAGCATGTATTCGCCTGTCCATAAATATTAAGTTTTTTTTTCCCCATCATCCGAATCTTTTATGAAGAAAATTATATTACATACTTATGAAACAAGGGACATATGTATTAACTAATCCACTGCCTTCAACAGCAGTTTTTCAAAGCCCTCACACCAACTCATTTTAAAAACTGTCTTTCAACACGGATGTCTTTAAACGAAATTTTTACTACTTCTCAGAGAAACGCTACGTAAGACAGGTTTGACTGTATTCTGGCTTTATTCTACAGGATACCATTCTTCTACCCGTCACGTTATAGGAAGACAGGTTGAAAAAGCATTTATAGAACAATAATAATAAAAACAGTATATAATGGGATTCTCAACGGAAAGACATCATTTTCATAAATAGCATTCATAAGTCTCGGAATACTGGAAAAGATGACACAGCTATTTGCCACGTTTAGTTGAGTTTCTAATTTGAAATAATATGACCTGACTAGCTGGTCCATATTACGCCATGATATATACATCCATCCATCCAATCCATATCACGTGACGACACATTCATCGATTGATGCATCCATCCATCCATCCATACCATCTCATGCCACGAAACACTCATAGATCCACCCATCAATCCATCCAGTCCATATCACGCCACGACACAATCATCGATCAATGGATCCATCCATCCAGTCCATATCATGTCACGATACATCTATCAATTCATCCATCCACACATCCATCCAGCCTGTATCACAACACCACACATCCACTGATTCACACAGCCATCGACCGATCGATCCATCCATCCAGTCCGTATCACGTGACGCCACATCCATCCAACTACATCCAACCATCCACACATCCATCGACCCGTCCATCCAGTCCATATCACGCCACGCTACAACACTATTGTATAACATGTAAATATATCCATACCATAAATCAATACAGTTAAAATAAATCTATCAAATTTACTTTCCATTACCTTCGAAAATGTTTACACCGTAGGCGAATGAACAGACATAGACAAATTCTTTGATATGATTCAGTTTTCAGGCATATTTAAATATACATTCATGCAATTAGTTGCTTGTGAACATCTGCCACCTCTACTTTCAAATGACAATACTCCTTTCTATTCATCTCGTCCTATCTTTTGTGCTTGTACGATGTGGCGATTGCTTAATTTCAAAGAAAAAGAAAGGTAATACATACGTCATAATTATTACTTATTTTAATCTGCTGAATACCTGGAGTAATAACAAAAACAGTCCATACAAGGGAATCCTTCAAGAACAGTCTCTTCATGGGAATGCTTGGAGTAAGAACAAAAACAGTCCGTACATCAAAATAATTGAAGTAATAATAAATACACGGGAATACTTTTAAGTAATAACAAAAGCAATCCATGCACAGAAATACTTGGAGTAATAACAGTCCATACCTCAGAATAATTGAAGTAATAACAAAAACAGTCCTTACATGAAAATAAAGGTGAAAAAGAAAGGATAAACGGTTGAATTTACAACTTTAATAAATATTTTGGTTTAAATTTGTAAATGAACTAATTTTTCAAGTAAATAACGTATAATCATCATGTGTAATATACTGTAAAAATTATTCATCGTTTGTTTGATTTCGAATTTAAGAGTATGGAAAGTATTTGTCATCTGTGATTAATCAAAACTTTCTGTATGATATTTAAAGGAAGAATTCTTTACAATTCTACTTTCCCTTTTCTCTAAACTACTAAAATTAGAACATTACATAAACATTATGATAAATATGCAGCTTACGTAACTGTATTTCATATCACAACATCCCCTTAGAATGTTTGCCTACTTAAAACAGGCTTGCATGAATGGAAAATTAATTGTGTCGATTAGAAGTGAAAGTTAATAATCAAACTCGCAATGCTTGTAACCATTATTTCAGCTGTTGAATGATTTACGTGTCAAGTTAAAGGAGTAATTTCCTTATATATGCTATTGTTCTACTACTGATTCAATATATGCTTTGGCTTGATGGTTATCTTTTAACAAGACTAAAATAGAATTCGACCGTTTTGTGGGTATACTGAACAGATTTTCCTTCCAGGTTAATGTAAGATGAATAAAAGTGATCAACTCATTTGAAATGAGGAGGATTTACATCTCCGTGCTGTGTACGTTGTTCCTTACTGATATCAGTATTTGCACAAGAAGCTTTTGCTCTTTAATTTATGTGTTACTCTCCTTAGGTATTCTTTAAGGGAACCCTATTAGCTTTAGGATGGGCAGTATTGACATTTTTGTTGACACACGAATTACTGTATACAGTTAAAATTCGCTTTGAAGTGAAAGATTTTATTTATTTATACCCTGTCTGAAAGGTTGTTGTACCTACAAAACAAGTCTTCATAGCATTTGCTCAAGTTACGATTCAATGTTTTGATAAATATAATTCAGCAGATAGCAACGCGTAATGTGTAACGGAGCAAATTGATACAACAGTGACACTTGAGAGAACTCAGCATGCTCATATAAAAGTTTATCGAATTATAAGTTAATTTTTTTATATTGTATATCAAACAAGATTAGTCATTCCAAACTCTGAGACTGGTTTCATAAATGTTTGTGCAACATTGCGTTCTAGGATATCAGAACCAGTCTAAGTTCATAAATTCTGCTTTCTTTCTTAACACCATTGTATTCGTGGTCGTTTCCGGCTATTGTCCAACTCTAAACAATAAGCTATTCGCATGGTGACAGTTGGGTATTTGATTCAAATGTTGATTTCGTTTTGATACAAAAAGCAAATAAATATAAAATGTATCTAAAGAACTGACTTTAGTTGCACAAAGGGATTATTTTAATGTTAGAGGTACGGGTCAAATTATCAAAACGTTAGGTCAATCTAGCTTTTCAAAAAACTCACGACCCATTTTCACATCACATGATGTTTACCCTTAATTAATAGTACAACTTAACCTTGAAACCCATCAATGAATCTACGCACCATGATAACAATAATGACCTCTTCTTAGAGTGCAAGGTTAAGGTCAAAACAAAAATTAGTATTTAAAATACTATTGATTAAATATCCTTTATTAACTATAATCCTGAATGATAATGCACATTATGCAGATATACATAACACTATAAAGTTGAAACGATGTCATAGAAACACTTTGAATAGCTTTACTTACATGAAAAAATAGTCCAGCTCTATTCTTTGATTCATTGGAAGGGTATCTTGATTTTTTGATCACATTTTTTAAATCTGAATCTTTCTCGATAACCTTAATTATTGTTGGGAACGTGTTTCTCATGAGCAGAATAGTTCTCGCACGTACTTTACATTCAGCAGGATCATGTTAAATCGAACAAATCAATGATGAATTTCATCGTAGAATTAAATCAATAACCATTGAAATATTAGCGGGGAACTCTGCGGAATCAAATTACGCCGTTGACTTATATATAAATCATCGATCAGAACAGTGCTGAGATGGTCATTGGTAGTATCAGTTGTTGCTGACCAAATTCAGGACCATAAAAATCTGATTTTTACTCAGGAGAAAATAATAATAAAAGACATCGGAGATTATTTTAACCATTATTTGTATAATGTTCTTCTGGGAGGTGGTCCCCCCCCCCCCATAATATTTAAAACAAGTATTTAACCTGCACGATGGTCGTACCCTGGAGGATCTACCAGATCCAAGACTTGAAGATTTTAGAAAACCGGTGGATTTGCCTGTGATTGAATCGAAAGAATATAAAAGTTATTACATATATATTAAGGAAGATTCATTTCGAAGGTCTAAACATGACCCGATACGTGAAATTTATGAATATGTTAAATATTTCCCTGGAAGAAGTAATATTGGGGTATGTGATAAACATACAAAATAATTGTTTTATTATGCATTAATTACGGGCAGCAAAATATGAATTAGAATCATTACAAAATTCTTTAATAGAATCAGTGATTAACAAGTAGAGAAATGAGAAAATAAAAGGAGTACCATAGAAAACTAATTTTCTTGATTATTTTAAGATCAATGAAGACCTGCTGCCTACGTTCAAAATGCAATGGGTTGACATCGATAAATTATTACAAGAAATCAATAACTTAATTGACGAACGTTTTCTAAGGATTTACGCCTCGTAGAAAAAAAACTGGGCCTTGCCGGTAATTCTCCGATCCGAATAGTGGTAGTCGTCATGTATTGCCAGGTTCTGTCAACATCACATCGACGATTTCTGTAAATCTGGTGTGTGACACCGTCGACGGTACCTATACAGCGTCTGGGAAATCATTACATGGGTATATCCCGCAGGGATCTGTTTTTATAGCCTTTCTTCGCCGGGTCATTCGATTGTTTTGGTGCCCACTAATCCGGTTATTTACGATGTCATAATCCATCGTGTCACGAAAACGTTTTAGTCTAACCGACCAAGCCGGTAATTTATTGGACACACGTGACGAAGAGTTGAGCGTGCGTGACGGACCATGATTAAACAAATTAAAAAAAATAACGCATATCGATAACAAAGAAAACCATTTTTGTCATTCATTTTTGGGTCGTTAATTTTGTGTCGTTAACTTGTTTTGGATTTTTGGTGTGTTTTTTGTTTTTGTTTGGGCTATTTCTCCTTGGCGGATTCAGGAATCTTAATAGATTATATTACAAGTTTTTTTTAGCTGTCTCGCACCACCATTTACAGCCGCTCGAGTTTCATATTGTGGAAACAAATCTGTTCGTATATTTTTAATGGCACATGTCAATGGAAAAAGATATATTATGTTGTTCCTTTTAATCCGCTAATGACAATTCCATTTCGCGTTGGAGTAATTTGATAAACCTGTAGTCAACCGCGAGTGTATATCTTGCCTCTTCTCAAAATCGTCGTGAAATTTTTCAACATAGAGTTGAACTGCGAGACTATCTTGCTGCAATTGCTCCATCGTTGAGATAACCTCGTTAATGTTTTCCTGGTTCATTACACAACAAATGCATTTTTTAATAAATGATTTTAAAGAGACTAATTCGATATAATTTTCCTGGATCGTGTAAACTTATCGTGTTGTAACCACCCGGGATTCTCTTAGCATGTGCGAAGAAACTTTTTAAAAAATTATTTCCATGTCGCAGGGACACCATGTCTGATGAATATTGCGAAGCTCATGTGTGTCAACACCGTTAAAAATACCTCCCCCCCAAAAAAAAAAAATAAAGTGCAATTATCTATAATTACTGTAGGAATCTGGGTGTACCTCTGAGCAACGTAAAAATATTTCTCATCAAACTGTTTAAAGTCCCTGTCTTGTATTTCAATGTGTTGACCATTTTTAGATGATTTTGGAACATGTCTACTTATTCAGACTGGCTAGTGGTCACTCAGTGCGTACACTGGCACATTAATTTCACTTATGTTTTCAGGTTTATTAGCATAGACATGATAAATGATAGAAGCACGTTTATCTGTTAATCTAGTTGGTGTTGATTAATTGAGTAAAGTTGTAAGTTTCAAAGTTACTTATCCATGTTAATGGTGGAGTTTTCCTGTAGTCAATGTTAAAATCACCTAATATGATAGTTTCTAAATCTTCCTTTAGTAATGCTTTTTTAATTTTCACCTCGAATCTATCAATCCAATCAGCTGTGTAGCTAGGTGGCATGTAGACTGAACATACGAGTATTGACTTCGATTGGGCAAGGGTTACATCAATCCAGATACTCTCTACCCCAATAGTCTCTAAATCAACTTGTCTGTTATACCTAATAAAACTGTCTACATAGAGAAGAATACCCCCACCCCCCATGGATTCCTTATCTTTTCTTTCCAAGTTGAACCCCTGTATTTGAAGAGCCAAATCATCAGTATCATCAAAAAGAAAGGTTTCACATTGACCTACACTATTGACTGATCTGGTTTGATGTAGTATTACCGTAATCTCATTCAGTTTAGGTAGAATGTGTTGAATATTAAGGCTGATTACTTGCATACCTCTTCTGAGGAGGACAAAGACATGACAATTTTGTTTGTTAGCTAGTTTTATTTTTTTTTATTTTATTTCATTACATGCTATTTTAATGTAATATTGTTTGCTTGACTTGATTTTCTTTTTAATTAAGTTCAGCTCTGTTTGACCTGAAATGTTTAATTTTCATTGGTAAATACCTAATAATAGAAATAGTTTCTGTCCTTGATTCAGAACCAGTGACAATTTTATTAAACAACTTTTTTAATGTTTTTTTATTCTTTGTCAGAGTAAGATTCATTAAGTGGTATCAAAGCCATACCTGTAGTATGTGATATGTAACATGTGTTTATTGTTACAAACTTCTTAATTTTCTAGACGGTTGGCCCCATCCGGGAATGATGTAATGATGTATTGAGAATGAATTGTTAGTCATGCCTTAACACTTGAGACGTCAAGACTTTTTATGTTGTATTCAGACTAGGCTGAAATTTTATTTTCTTCAAATTATTGAATTTCGAGTGATTATTTTCCCTGGAAATGCATAAGTGCTCCTATAAAATTGTTAGATTAAGATATTTATTGGAAATTATACTGAATCCGAAGTTGGAATAACATTTTCTGTGATTCAAAAAGAAACTGTTGACACGTCAACATTTTGAAGACTACGACAGACGTCATCGCCTTCCTTTTTGGATTTCATCGGGATTTGAACTCATTTTCATTTGGGATATTTTATTACTAGGACTTCTATTTTTAATTCTTGGACTATTTTTGGATTTAATCAAAATACCGTAAGTTTATTTTCTAATCTTTTCACTTTTATTCTAAGAAAATAAATTATTTGTTAAATTTTACAAAGGTTGTTGTTTTCATTCTTTTCTGTTACTTTTGTAAGAGCATAGACACGTAATACATTCCCTCTACATTATATTAGCTATAACGTTCTACCAAATAAACGCAGGGATGTTTTCTACCGCGTCCGCGCTTGAGACCTATAAATCGGTGCGGTCTTTAGTGTGGTTAGTCATTGTTTACTCGTCAATCGATAAAGATGTCTTCAAAACTAGCTAAGTTGAACGAAGCCCACTTGCATTTACATCGTGTCGGACAAAACCTGATGCCAAAGCCTGAATAAATATCAGCATGCTTAAAGTGGCACAAGACCTGCTAGAAGAGGTCTTTAGAGATGAAAAATTAAAGGAGCAAGAAGAGTGGACAGAAAGATATAGGCGGCAGAAGCAGAAGAAGCAACAACAGCAGCTATAACAACAGCAACAGAAGCCAGAAAGAGGATTTGTGGACTGTCTTGTGCACACCAGGAAGTTTTCCTTCTCCTCCCGCAGAGGGCCAGACCTGGGAGGTGTAATCATTAAAGATGTGCGTTTGGAGTTTTTAAAAAACAGGTCTTCTCAGGACTAACAAATCTCTAGAAAAGAGAGACTGATAAAGTTTTCAAAAATAGTAATGTCTGTAGGTAGCTATTGTCTGTGTGTGTGAGTGTATTTGTCTTTCCCTTAACAAAAAAACCCCACGTCCCTACACTAATGAGTGTTTGTTTTGTGTGAAAGTGGAGTAGTGTGACTACAAACACTGACTCCTTCCCTGTGGTAATATTGTGTGTGCGCGCGTATGTGTGTGTGTGTGTGTGTGTGTGTGTGTGTCTTTCCCTTAACAAAACCTTGTTCTGTACTCTAATGAGTGTTTGTTTTGTGTTAAAGTGAAATCGTGTGACTATTAAGATGGATTCACTTGCACTGTGTGATTGTAGGGTATGGTGTGTTTTGTAATACAAACTTTCAGTCTCCACGAACTGATACAGGAATGTGTAGTGGATTTTGTTGGTATTAGTGTGCTGGTTTGTATAAAAATTTATGCGTTCGACAATCGCGCCATTCAACATTGAATAGTTAGCGATGGTGAGCATTATCGTGGAGAAGATGCAGAAGTTGCAAGAAGTAGTGGTTGATCTAGGGTTGGTGGGAGTAATGCTAGTTAGGATGGAGCTTGGTTATTATAGCCCCCAACGATTGAAGATGGAAATTATTAATTTAAGAAGAGAGAAGAACATATTATGGGACCTTATCAAAAAGGAAAAGGAGGAAACGGAAGACTGTGAAGAAAAGGAACAAATCAAAGTCTACAATGCTATAGTACTCATAGAAGCAGAAAATGAGAAGAAGATAAAAGAGGAGGAGAAGGAGAAGAGGGAAAATGAAAGAAAGAAGAGAATACATGTTTTGGACAACACGACAAACAGGTGGAGTAGAAAAGGGAATTACAACCTTTAGACGGAAACCAAAGGCCCTTTTCAGCGCCACTCATATGTTAGGAAAAGATATCTATTTTCACTTGCCTAATTTTTTTCGTTTGATGTATAGTTATTTGCTTGTTTGTACATGTCTGTGTCTATGTCTCTAACTGTATCTCTAACCATGTCTCTATGTCTATGTCTCTAACTGTATCTCTAACCATGTCTCTATGTCTATGTCTCTATTGTGTTTGTCCGTAGAGAAGCGCGTTTACAGGCCACCAGCCCTTTTGCAACATTGTTCCGCCGGTTTGAGTTAAGCCACTTGCAACATTGCTGCCATTGTTTCCCCAGTGTTCGGTACCGTGACGTCACAGCTATATAATTGCAACGCCAGTAGCTGGTAAAGGAAAGTAACATTTCCATTGGTCAAAATCAATTGTGTTTATTTCTGTATGAACTGTAAGGAGAACTACTTTTCTAAGAATACCCACTTCTATTAATACAGTCACGTGTACAGCATAAGCTAAACATTGCCAGTAAAGGCAGACGCGAATCAAGCATTAAAAGAAAAGATCATTCTAACAATTTTTAAATAAAATAATTCAATAAATTTGATTTTCATTAGTTGAAGGACTGGGATTATGGTGACCTTATTACGATAAAGCAGAACAATCCCAAGTGCTATAAATAGCTACGTAACAGAAAACCCGAAACCTGTATTACTACGCTCAGTTAAGATTTCTGTTTTTTAATGATGCAAACAAAATAATATAACGAATAATTGAAATTTCAATATAAGAGTTTAATGTTGCTTTTTCTGAGTTTATCGTGGTATTAACTGTTAGTTACCGACTCACACAGCTAACATAACGCCCTTCGGGCGTTATTAGCTGTGTGAGTCGGCAACTGACAGTTCATATCACGATAAACTAAAAAGAAACAACAACGTTAAACTCTTAATTAATTCCTATTGTCCCTTGACAGTCCCAATACCTTGTCGCTATACATTCACTACGACAAATTCCCATTGTCCCCAGGGTACCAACGCACTATTTCAACATTTAGGTTCCGTTGTCCCTGTGGTATCCCCATTCACGACTAATAATGATCATTTCAGAGCTCATACCTCCTGAAAATTTTATTTGAAAGGAATATGACATTAAAATTTTACTCCTAAGGAATGGTTTTAACAATTTGAGGACAGATAGATAGATATACACATAAACTGATTGCTCACAAGCTGCGACGCGTTCCAGATGCTTCCAATGTAAAGTTCATGTACGCGATTGCTATTGTATAATCTTAAATCTGCTTTTTACATTTTCTCTACCTATAACCTTTCCTTGAAATATGAGCAAGTTTCTCTATATTAAAGATGCCTGTCCAAAATATACCTTTAGATTTTTATAACGGTTCATGTATTCGTCATTCATTCTACACTATTGGGTAATCAGACTATGAAATGTAACTATGTTCAAAGTTGTAAAAGGTGAGTGCTACTTAACGCTACTTGGTTATAACTATACTAACTGCAGGATAGACCTGACAACCTGCGACTTGTGTAGACCTTGTTCGACCGTGACACTTATGACGAGAAGATTACACTCGATAGTGATTTTAAACATTGACTCCAATTTATTTATTCCAGTTCCATGGATTGCTACTCTTTTAAGAGTCATGTGATCTTAGGAAGCAGTATATGCGGTTTTATGCGACAATTACTTTCAGGAATTTCCTTACTCGTACAGCATCCGGGTCCAATGAATCAGACAACGTCATTTCACTCTAAACATAGTCACTATTTAAAAATAGAATTCCATACTTTCAACGAGGAGGCTGAACACTATATATACTGGACGATAGCTACAGGAGTGACAGACGTATATCTTTCCTTCTAGCGAGGTGTGAAGCATCTAACATACGGTAAGTGTAATATACAACAATATATACATCTAACTATTGTGATATGCCACAAACGCTAACAATGAAATTAACGCATCTTAACATTTAAACATTTATTCCCATAATATTGGGCAAATTATCCGTTATTACTTCGATCCTATTTATTTTTCAGTGTTGTCTAATTCTGAAATGCATGGAGCATTAAATTAACATAAAATACTGTGTTAGTCGTCACAGGAGATTTAATTATTACATGCCTGCGTACGAGCAATTTTTCTCTAGTCAGAAAATGATTTCTGCCATAAAATGATTCTATCAACATTATAATACGCAGTTAACCCAATTATATATTTCTGAAGGAGATGACATATGACGGTGAGACTTGTCTCGTTTATTATCTATTATATAACATGTTCATTTGTCATTAATTAAAAACCTATATGAGTATTTTCCTACATTAACCTCAGGACAAGGAATCGTCTAGTTACTTTAGAACTAGTACTAAGCAGGGGCGGGGCCAGGAATGTCGTTTAGCGGAGATATACACAAGTAAACAAGGGGTCAGAGGGATTGGTCCCAGTGATCAAAGCCCCGGATGGACCTGCATTTTAAGCGTTTATAACGTACAATTTTAACCATCTACCTGTCATGTAAATTTAGTCAAGGAACCTTACGGTTGTTTCGGGTTCATTTATGGGGGGGGGGGTAGGAGGCACGGCTCCTCCTCTCTCTCTCCCGCCATCCACCACAACGATTTCCTTTTGCTGAACACCTCATTTAATAACAAAAAGCAATTTAATTTCGTTATTTCGTTTATAATCTACAGAATGAACTCAAGGATAATTTTCTAAGTATAGACGTATTGAATGATAGTTATTTTCTTTTATTTTTAAGAATTCCAAAACAAGAAAATGGAAATGAAACAAATAACCATATTCTGTATCATGATGATAGTGATCGTCGTCGGTGCGAGACCAAGGGAAAACGTGAGGAAGCAATGTGTCTTTTTCCGGAAACAAGGACGGTGTGTTCCTTTTGCAGTGCCCAATGAAAATAGTCCCTTCTGGGGTCGGATGATCAAACTTTGTTCAGAAACAGAGGTGATTTGTGTGGGCGAAATATGTGACTGCCTTAGTAGAAGAAGACATACATAAAAACATTTTGAGAAAACAGTTTATTACCGAGAAAAAAGTTTTCCTGACCATCGAATTCTAAAATCCAAGGTTCAAAACCTAATCTTCTTCAAGAATACACGTTAATAAAGCAAGTGCAAGATGTGTGTCGAATTTGATATGACCTTCAAAAAATCTAGACATGGCTCTGTTGATTTGAAAAAAGACTTCATACCAGTATGATCCGACACAGAATAAACATGATATGTTTTGTGGGGACCATATTCAGCGATATTCCAAATTTATCAATGACCAAATTTGCCATGACTACATGCCCAGCATGAAGATGTCTATGAACTTCTAAGAGTTTGGTACTTTTACTGTTCATTGTTATTGACTATTATTTATTGTGTACATTGTAATTAGACTCATTCTATTTATTGATATCCATTTCATTTGTGTTTGACCATGTTGAGACAGTCATTGTGTTTGTAAATTATATCTTCAATGTTGTGAGAAAAACATATCTATTTATGTTTAAATATTTCAGAGTCTAAAATGTAATAAATCGTTTGATTGTTTAAGTTTTGTATCTTTCATAGTATGTAAGTATTCTTTTGCTGATAAGTTTCCATGCAATACTTGATCTAACAATGAAAAAACATTCATTTAATTTATTTTTCTTAATGACTTTTTGTGAACATCCTACTGCATGAAGTTTTATGATATCAAAATGGTGTATGGACAAGACAATCCAAGCAACCAGAAACCCTACTCATTCATTAACAATGCCCTACCCACCCACAAACCACATGAAATATTTTATAGACAATAGCCAACCACTCAACCTTACCTCCACCAAACTTTATTTTGCAGACAGTATCATTCCCAAATCAGTTTTTCATTTGACATTCATTAGCCACAGAAACAAAACGTTGAGCTTTTGTGGTTTCTACAGATCCACAAAGTGGTGATCCATTTATATTCGTTGTAAACATATGTTGATTAAGTGAACTGCAAGTAAGGATTAACGTGTGCTAGCGCTAACAGCTAGTGGAACCAGTTTTCATTTTTTACAATAGTGAAAACTTGTCTTTTTGTCGTCTGGATTCAAAACATTCCGCATCCTTATTTCTCGGTGTAGTTGTTGAATAGATGCCAAATTGTCTTGCATCAGTGACATTTCTGACTGTATCATTTGTTTCTTTTTTTTTTGATTTCACTCAAACACACACGCAAATACACACATTCTCAGCAGGATGTCAGTGATATTGATCGTGTATTTGTTACAAATTAATGCCAGTGATAATAGACATATATTCCAATGCAAGTCGGTGAGAAACGAACATAAGTCCGTATCTTCCCAGAAAGACACATTGCTTCTTCACCTCTACACCTGTTAAACAAAACTCATCAGAGAAAAATAAGAAAGACGCCTATTTTTACAATCTAAATTATTTATTTTTATAGACTCTGAATTATGGAATTATAAATAAAGTATGAACATGACTGATATCATGTGAAATGAAGAAGAAAAAAAATACTGTATACGGGCATATGAACATTATCTCGTTACTATATATATATATATATATATATAGAGAGAGAGAGAGAGAGAGAGAGAGAGAGAGAGAGAGAGAGAGAATTGTTACTGTTCATACAATGCTTTATAAAATGTAATCAATGTTACATTGGCACTATTTATTTAACCAATATTATACAATATTTACAAGTAGTTTTAAATTCATTGGTAAATATTCAAGTTCTTGTTTTATTTTGCAATTGTGAATTCGAGACATTAAGTGACGTTTTTCCTTTACCTACCATTTTTGGAATAAACATTATCAAGATCCTTCAACAATATTTACTACTTTTCCACTTATACACTTGAACTTAGTGACACTAGCCGCATTGAAGCAAACGTCATAGAAATTATCAGTCCAAGTTAGAAACTAGTTTTAGAAAGTATACTCAGCCACCTCGGAAATACATTTCACGGACCGTATACAAAACAATTAGAGAAGAAAGTAAATATGTATTCATTTTTAGGGCATGAATATTTGAAACTATTGACCAGTGGGTATCAGATTTTATATGAGATATGAACGTTAGTAAAAATTATTCAATAGTCATAGGAGTTTTAAAAATTGTATGCAATGCACCTCATCCCTCTTCCGCGTCTGAGGATAACGCTAATACTTAAATAGATTAAAAATTTAATCTACTACACAGAAAATAAATATTTTACATGCACTCTGTTAAATATGTCAGATACATAAAACTTTTAAAAGATTTTATGGTGATGATTCTGTCAAAAGATACAACTTTCAAAATATTGAATCTTGATGACTCCGTCCAAAGATACAACTTTTAAAAGATTTTATAGTGATAACTCTGTCAACAAATAGAATGTCAACTGTAATATGAATCTTTGGCAAAATGAGTTAAACTGGAAAATATGGAAAACAACAGGTTGATGCGAAGTCTCTTTCTGGTATTTAATACTTAAAAGTGTATGACACTAAAATTGGTTTAAAGGTTTCATGTTTAGTGTCAGTAACAAACACTATTGTGTCCATTATTTAGGTGGTTTCCTAGTTCTAAATATGGTACAGGATCCACATTCTGGACTACGGTTACGTGCGATTGGTGAGCGGAACATACATGCCATGTATACAGCAATTGATGAAGATGCCTGGAATACCCTTCTTTCTTCACGGGAAGTAGTTGTCAGTTGCACTCCCGTAACCTAAGAATACTTCTAAACTTGTACAACGTGCGGGTGCATTTTGACTAAGTTTCGTTATCAAATATTCGCTGTTGGAAAGTTTCCTAGTGTATCTTTCCTCAATAAATCACTAATACTCGGATCGTTTGAAATACCCCTCGTATTTCAAGAAATGAATACAGGAAATGCATCCATGAAAAAATATTTGATCGATAATGGACCGCAAGAACACAAAATGGTCCCTCGAGCTTTTGGAGAAACTACACCTGATAGAAATATAAACTTTGACAAGCAGTCAATAAATAACAACAGAAAAATATGGATTAGAACTATCTGCACTGATTACTGTCATATGATCACAATCTCCTTCTTAGTCTACTTCCTACATCGCATACGTCTATTCCTAAATGGTAGACAACGCATAATTCCATTCCTAAGCGGGAGACACGCCATACATACATTCGTATATGGGAAATAATCCTTACATCCATTCCTAAATGGCAGACATAATGATAGAAATGTTTAAAAAATGGCCGATGAAGGGGTCATTTCTAGATAGACCTCGTTGGAGACGCTGTTCTGTTATTTCGTTAGGTCTGGTTTTACTCACATAGACAAAAACCTATTAATACCTTGATTTTGTGAATAAAACAATGGTGAGGACGAGTATTGCTTTTAATGGGTTGTGGTAAGCGTTGCTTAGTTTAGAAATTCAATCATTGCATGATATTGCTGGAAATACCCATTTATGATAAAAGGGAAAGTAAAAGAAATCATAGTTTCAAATATGGGGGATTTTATCAATGTTATACAAAATATTGTATCGAAACAGCTAGTCGAAACAATTATTCCGGAAGTAAAGGAAAGATACAAGTATTTACAAACTATAATGCTCATTATAATAGACATTTAAATATTTATACATAAATAAAAATGATGCTCTCACAACATTGAGTATATAGTGATCACAAACAATGAACGCCTCAACATCGTCAAACGCACATGAATTGTTATCAATAAATAGAACGAGCTTAATTACAAGGCACATAATACATAACCGTCTACGTGTAATTTTATGCTGAAACACCTTTTTCCTGAATGTATTTATATTGAGAAATTATTATCTACTTTTTGTACATTTTTTCCCCGGTCCATTTGAAGAAACAAAAGCTAATCCTAGAAGGAATAATAGCTCAATTCTCTCACCTGTTGTTTTTGGCGTCATATTAGTTTTGTCATTTATAGGTTTTGGAATATGGTCCCGACAAAACCAGTCTTGCTGATTCAGAGTCTGTACATACTGGTATGAAGTCATTGTTCAGATCAATAGTGTCATGTCTAGATTTCAATATTGTTATATCAAATTCAACACATTGCCAAATCCAATTCTACACGTCTTTCACAACCTTCACGAACAAGTATTCTTAAGGAAGGTTATACTTTGAAAGAAATGTAAACATGACCTAGAAATTAGTTGGTAACAATTCAACACTATTTTGACTAACTGATATATTGACCTAAAACTAATCTTAAAACTCTGTTTAACGAATGCAGTAGTATAATTTGAAATGTAAAATATTCAATGGACGAAGAGTTAAAATCAACTCAACTACCAGTGAGATGATAAAGTGCCCACGATGCTTACAACAGAAAGTGATAAGCGAGTTCAAGAAACTGCTGCTGAAAAATTGTTATAATGCATGCAATAAAATGAAAAGCAAAGGGGAGATTTTAAAAAATGGAGAAAAAAATCAAGAGCATTTTAAAATTTGAAGAGAAAAAATCAGGACATACAAACTTAGGATCATTTGCAATAGTTGAAATTGCACATACATTCAAGTGAAAGCGAAAACCACATATAACTTTAGAACAAATGCTCGATGTTCCATCATTTGACTTTAATTTTTGAGGAAATTTACAAAGGCCCAAGGTTCTGATGAAAGATGCATCGATATTCGATAAAATACCATACAGGAGAAAAAAACTAAAAACACAACTGAAATATTTAAGATGCCAACTGTAAAATATATGAGATTTTTCATCATGTACATCAGTTTAACTTTTTCTTTTTGTAATATTGTAAGATACAGACGCTACAGTGATAGCTACAGTTGCTACAACTATGGACAAAAGAAACAATGCATAAACTGCGACAAACCCATTACACATTTCCTATTCTTTAATTGTTTTTAGTTTTGTAACTTTCTAATTTTATATCTTGATTATATTAAAAAATCCATGTGCTATGACCTTATCAACATAGGATTCAGTTCAGAAAAAGGTAATCCAGACCTGACTGATATAAACACCAGTAAAGTATCCAATGCCAACTAATGTATTGCATACTTCTATTAACTTTGTAATTCAGTCGTATGGCCTATGGGTATAAGTGTAATATCAGAGATGTTACTGCTAGCATTTTACATCTGACAAAGGCTTGTATAAATTAGCTGACTGAGCATTTGCAATTCTCTCATAGGTTTTTCCTGATTTGCTTTCTGTTAATTGTTTCCAGCCCAATATTAGTTAATCATTTCCGAGGCAATATATGTGTGTGCCCCATTTGCTTTTCTTATTTTCATTTATTTCGATTCTTCTTGTTCTACTACTGTTGCTTATATCTTCTGCGGAACCCAGTTTTATTTCGAGTTGTTTTTCATCCTTGCAAATGTGTAAAAATGTCAGAGAGTCATATGTCTAAAGAAGATTACACTAGGGATGATCATGAAAGTATAGAACCGTATTTGAATGATGTAGAGGAAGAATGTAAAGAATTTGATAAACAAACTGAAGTTCAACGCAGAGTAAGCACAGCCTAAATGAATTAGACTACAAGGAAGATCGTTGTGGTCCATGGATGATTGATTTGTCTGCCATTTAGAAATGAATAATTGGGTGGTCTGCCAATTAGAGTTGTCTGCTATCTAGGAATGGATGTATGTGTTGTCTGTTAGATCGGAACGGTCGAGTGGGTTGTTTGCCATCTAGAAATTGAAAATTGGGATATTTGATTTAGGAATGAATTCTGTTATATTTTTCTTTTACTTATTAATTCTCACCAAGAATGCCACATAGTTAGGTTTATCTTCTTTTGGATGTTTGTTATATTTTAATCATGTTTTTAAGTATCACGTTACTTTGAAGATGTTGTGTGTATACCGTACAGACTTTTGTAAAACATTTTATATATATCGTACACTGAATAATGTTCGTGGTTCATTTTCACAGTTCAATTTTTTTTAAAAAGAAATACTAATAAATTATGCGAAGTTAAATTCTTGCCACTGTTATACCAGGTCACGAAAATCACAAAAATTAGAACAGGCAAAAATGAATGACCTCATAAATGTCTAAGTACCCCTATCATTAGATTATGATCTCATTACTACACACGTCAATACACGAGTATGATCTCATTACTACACATGTCAATACGCGAGTATGATCTCATTACTACACATGTCAATACACGATTGTGATCTCATTACAACACATGTCACTACACGATTCTGGTCTCATTACTACTCATGTCAATACACATGTCACTACACGATTATGATCTCATTATTACACATGTCACTACACGATTATGATCTCATTGCAACACATGTCACTACACGATTCTGGTCTCATTACTACTCATGTCAATACACGAGTATGATCTCATTACTACACATGCACTACACAAATATGATCTCATTACTACACATGTCACTGCACGATCATGCTCTCATTACAACACATGTCACTACACGATTCTGGTCTCATTGCTACTCATGTCAATACACGAATATGATCTCATTACTACACATGTCACTACACGATTATGATCTCATTACTACACATGTCACTACTCGATTATGATCTCATTACAACACATGTCACTACACGATTCTGGTCTCATTACTACTCATGTCACTACACGATTATGATCTCATTACAACACATGTCACTACACGATTCTGGTCTCATTACTACTCATGTCAATACACGAGTATGATCTCATTACTACTCATGTCAATACACGAGTATGATCTCATTACTACACATGCACTACACAAATATGATCTCATTACTACACATGTCACTGCACGATCATGCTCTCATTACAACACATGTCACTACACGATTCTGGTCTCATTACTACTCATGTCAATACACGAATATGATCTCATTACTACACATGTCACTACACGATTATGATCTCATTACTACACATGTCACTACACGATTATGATCTCATTACTACACATGTCACTACTCGATTATGATCTCATTACAACACATGTCACTACACGATTCTGGTCTCATTACTACTCATGTCACTACACGATTATGATCTCATTACAACACATGTCACTACACGATTCTGGTCTATTACTACTCATGTCACTACACAAATATGATTTCATTACTACACATGTCACTACACGATTATGATCCCATGACTACACATGCCACTACACGATTATGATCCCATGACTACACATGCCACTACACGATTACTACAAAAGTCAACTCGTGATTCTGATCTTGTTACTATACACTTGGCTAGATGATTTCACTACATGATCTAATTTTTTTAATTTTGCGTACAGAGTGTCTCTCAATATTACACACCTTGCACCATGATTTTACATCATATAACATTTTTAATTATGCGTAGGGGGATTCCCAATACGACACATGTAGCCACATGATTTCGCTTGTGTGATTTAAAATATAAATTATACGTACAGTGGCATTCCCAATACGACACATGTAGCCGCATTATATCATTTGCGTGATATAAAATATTAAATTATAACGTGCCGAAGGATTCCCAAAAGCAATGTTTGTCACGTATATACGAGACGAAATACTGAATAAGAGTAGAATTGACAGGTTGTATTTTCCGGTGGCGGGGGGGGGGGATTATCTAGCATTTTTTTTACAAAATACATTAAACTTTTGAATGCAATTTATGCTGAGCAATCAAAGGGAAGATTTTTTAAAAATTCTTTAATTGGTAAACAACGTTCACAAAATTATATTCACAGCAAAATCCGTCATTGTAGAACAATAACAATAATGCAATTTACGTCAAGAAATGGAGGGTGGTTACTGAAAGGTGGTGAAGTTTGATTCCCACAAATACTTATAAATTAATAATATACAAATTTAAGATCTTAAGTAACCGAGAGTTATATAAAATATAATTAAATTTTTCAGATAGTTACCTTATCTGACAAAAAATGATTTTATTTCCGACAGGAAAGCGACACACTACTTTAACTGGTTAAATTCGATTGAGACTGTGTATATATTCAATACGTTTTTGAGGAAAGTTGATATATTTATAATAAATATGTTCTTGAAATGAGGCTCAACTTGTGAGGAAAAATTGAACACTACCCTCTCTGATGCAATAATTCTTTCTTTTTTATTGATATTCCAAAACTCTTAAAATTATTGGAACTTTTTATCTAAATCCTCTCTTTTGTATAACTTATGTTATTGTATTTAATATTTGGCTATAAATTGTAGTGTTTTTCTTTAGCTGAAATTTTTATAGTGTTTAGGTTCTAATTTAAAATATTAAAGAACGTAACATTGCATAGGATCTATAAATAGATGCTTACGTCCGTGTTGACAGTTATTACTAATACAATTATTAGCAAATATGTTTACAAGTCTGATCGATAAATGTATATTAAGTTTTACTAAGCTTGGTGTTTCTTCTTAGTTTATGACATTAAAGTCGAAACACCTCTTTAACGTGTTCTACCTGCAACATTTAAAGATGATTACGTATTAATGATTAAAAGAAAGGGATAGTATGCGATGATAATGACCAATCATTTGTGTGACGCTCACAAGAAATTCTTAATTAAAAAAGAAGAGATATTCGTTAAAAGAGTTGTAATTATCATTCATGTGCTGTATGATAGAATAAAACTGTAGTGTTGTAATTATTATTCATGTGCTGTATGATAGAATAAAACTGAAGTGTTGCAATTTGAATAATCAAAACAAGAGTGTTGTAATTATCATTCATGTGATGTATGATAGAATAAACTGAAGTGTTGTAATTATCATTCATGTGATGTATGATAGAATAAAACTGTAGTGTTGTAATTATTATTCATGTGATGTATGATAGAATAAAACTGTAGTGTTGTAATTATTATTCATGTAATGTATGATAGAATAAAACTGTAGTGTTGT
The DNA here is from genome assembly GCA_028554795.2 of Sinohyriopsis cumingii. Lineage (NCBI taxonomy): Eukaryota > Metazoa > Mollusca > Bivalvia > Unionida > Unionidae > Sinohyriopsis > Sinohyriopsis cumingii. The sequence goes on from CM068830.1 coordinate 21,739,512, forward strand.
AATTATTATTCATGTGATGTATGATAGAATATAACTGTAGTGTTGTAATTATTATTCATGTAATGTATGATAGAATAAAACTGTAGTGTTGTAATTATTATTCATTTGCTGTATGATAGAATAGAACTGAAGTGTTGTAATTATTATTCATGTGCTGTATGATAGAATAAAACTGAAGTGTTGTAATTTGAATAATCAAAACAAGAGTGTTGTAATTATCATTCATGTGATGTATGATATAATAAAACTGTAGTGTTGTAATTATTATTCATGTGCTGTATGATAGAATAAAACTGAAGTGTTGTAATTTGAATAATCAAAACAAGAGTGTTGTAATTATCATTCATGTGATGTATGATAGAATAAAACTGTAGTGTTGTAATTATTATTCATGTGATGTATGATAGAATAAAACTGTAGTGTTGTAATTATCATTCATGTGATGTATGATAGAATAAAACTGTAGTGTTGTAATTATTATTCGTGTTCTGTATGAGAGAATATAACTGTAGTGTTGTAATTATTATTCATTTGCTGTATGATAGAATAGAACTGAAGTGTTGTAATTATTATTCATGTGATGTATGATAGAATAAAACTGTAGTGTTGTAATTATTATTCATGCAATGTATGATAGAATAAAACTGTAGTGTTGTAATTATTATTCATGTGATGTATGATAGAATATAACTGTAGTGTTGTAATTATTATTCATGTAATGTATGATAGAATAAAACTGTAGTGTTGTAATTATTATTCATTTGCTGTATGATAGAATAGAACTGAAGTGTTGTAATTATTATTCATGTGATGTATGATAGAATAAAACTGTAGTGTTGTAATTATTATTCATGTAATGTATGATAGAATAAAACTGTAGTGTTGTAATTATTATTCATTTGCTGTATGATAGAATAGAACTGAAGTGTTGTAATTATTATTCATGTGATGTATGATAGAATATAACAGAAGTGTTGTAGTTATTATTCATGATCTGTATGAGAGAATATAACTGTAGTGTTGTAATTATTATTCATGTGCTGTATGATAGAATAAAACTGAAATGTTGTAATTTGATAGAATAAACTTGAAGTGTTGCAATTAATTTGATAAAATAAAATTGAAGTGTTGTAATTTTATATAATAAAAACAGAAGTATTGCAATTATTATTCATGTGCTGTGTGATAGAATAAAGCTGACCTGTTGTAATATGACAATAAAATTGAAATGTTGTAAGTTGATATAATGAAAACAGAAGTGTTGTAGTTATTATTCATGTGTTGTATGATAGAATAAAACTGAAGTGTTGCAATTTGATAGAATAAACTTGAAGTTTTGTAAGTTGATATAATAAAAACATAAGTGTTGTAATTTGATAGAATAAAATTGAAGTGTGATATATTATTGAAGCATATAAGACTCAGTTCAGTTCCCTCAAATTTAACAACTGGATAACAAAGAAAAGAAAAAGAAAGAAAAATACGTAGATGAAAATGACGTGTGATGGATTGGACATTTTGTTCTTCTCATACTTCTTTATGATCATAGCGTGTTATTCTTCAGTGTTTCTTTTCTTCTATACAACTTTCACGAATCAACATACGGGTAACTGGACTTCAATTAAATATCATACAGGTCAAGTTCAGTATAAACGAGTCATGTCCCCTATTCATCAAAGTTCGTCTAATTTTGTAATATTGGCAGGAACATCCGTGGCCTCTAAAATTATTCTTGAGTTTATTTTATACATGTTTTTCCAACTCTTCCAAAGAAACTAAGATTACGAGAAATGTAATAAAAAGCATACATTTGCCTGTCCATAAATTAAATGTTATAATCTCCATCACCCGACTCTGATTAAGACTATGCTAGTACATTCTTATAAAACAAAGGACATATGTATTATCCAATGAGCTGCCTTCAACAACAATTTTTCAAAGCCCATCACACCAACTCATTTTAAAAACATTTTTAAACACGCATGTCTTTAAATGCCATTTTTGCCACTTATCAAAGAAAAGCTACTTAGGACAGGTTGTCTGTAGTTTGCCTTTTTCTACCAAATGACATTCTTTTACCCGTCACGTTATTGGAAAACTGGCTACAAAATAATTTATAAAACAATAATAATAGGAACAATATAAAAGGGGTTCGCAAAGGAAAGACACATTTTCAAAACTAACTTCAAAACTAACATACAAGAACTTCAAAATACTGAAAAGATGGCACAGTTACAAACTGTCTATCGCCATGTTTGGGATAGTTTCATGTTTGAAATCATATGACCTGACGATATATCCCACGATTAATCTATCCAGTCAATACCACACCACGCCACGCCACCCCACATCCATCCATCCATCCATCCATCCAGTCAATTTCACGCCATGATATACGTACATCCACCCATCCAGTCCATATCACGCCACGACACATTCATTCATCTTGTCCATATTACGCTATGAACATACATCACTCCATTCAGTCCATATCACATCACGACTCGTCCATTCATCCGGTCCATATCACGCGACGAGACATCCATCTATTAATCGATCCATCCATCCAGTCCATATTGCTTCACAATTCTATCCATCCAGTATATATCACGCCAAGCCACATTTATCGATCGATCCAGTCCATATCACGTCACTCCACATCCATTTAACCATCCAACCATTCATTCATTCATACACATCCATCGACCCGTCCATCCAGTTGATATCACGTCACGACAAATCCATCCATCCAGTCAACATCACGCCACGGCACATCTATGGATCCATCCATCCAGACCATAGTACACCAGTACACATCCATCAATCCATCCACCCATCCAGTCCATATCACACCACGACAGACCATCCATACAAATCCATCCATCCGGTCAAAATCACGCCACGGGACATCTATGGATTCATCCATTCATCCATCCATCCATCAATCCAGTCTATATCACACGATCCATCCACACATCCATCGATGATCCATCTAGCCGTCCAGTCCATATCACACCACTCCACATCCATCCAATCATCCGTCCATCCATTCATCAACACATCCATCCAATCATCCGTCCATCCATTCATCAACACATCCATCCAATCATCCGTCCATCCATTCATCAACACATCCATCGACCCGTGCATCCAGTCCAAATCACGCCACGACACATCTGTCGATTCATCCATCCACCCATCCATCCATCCAGTCCAGATATGGTAATCGTTTAAGTAATAACACAAGCAGTTCATACATTGGAATACTTGGAGTAATAACACAAACAGTCCATACATGGGAATACTTGGAGTAATAACACAAACAGTCCAAACATTGTACTACTTTAAGCAACATTAATAACAGTCTCTACATAGGAATACCTGAAGTAATAACAAAAGCAGTCCATACATGAGAATGCTTGGAGTAATAACAAAATCAGACCGTACATTGGACTACTTGGAGTAATGACAAAAGCAGTCCAATACTTGGAGTAATAACAAAACCTTTCCAGTACTTGGAGTAATAAAAACAAATCAGTCCATCCATGGGAATACTCGGAGTAATAACAAAAACATACACATGGGAATAGTTACAATTTCACTAAAATACGGTCACTATTAAAGAAGAATTCTTAGTGATTTCAACCAAAGTTTTCTTCTATATTAGTCACACTCACTGCTATCTTCAAAACTTCTATTAAAAGTTTGTTTTGTTATAGGTTTACTCCAGTTCCCTTTTTTAGGTATTTAAGAATTCTGGTCAAATACTGAAATATTTTTAGTTCCAACAAAGCAGCCCATTATGTAGCTCTACTAGAAAATTAAAGAAAGCTAAATTTTATATTCTGAATAGGGTCCTCATAGAACAATCTTGAACAGGTTACCAAACGTATCATGTCTTCCACTGCGTTGAAAAAGCATGGGCAAATACCAAATCCAGTAAAACAAATTGTTTTAGTCAACGAACCATATATATTCACATAGATATTGACCATGGCATAGATACTGACCATGACACAGATTTTGACCATGACATAGATATTGGCCATGACATATATATTAACCATGACATAGATACTGATCATGACATATATATTTACCATAACAGAGATATTAATCATGACAGATATACTGACCATAACATATATTTATCATGATATATATACTGACAATGACATATAATGACCATGACATAGATACTGACCATGACATAGATATTGACCATGGCATAGATACTGACCATGACATAGATATTGACCATGACATAGATAGTGACCATGCCATATATACTGACCATGACAAATATATTAACCATAACATTGACATTAACCATGACGCATATTGACCATGACAAAGATATTGACCATGACAGATATTGACCACGAAATAGATATTAGCCATGACATAGATATTGACCACGACATATATATTGACCATGACATAGCTATTAACCATGACATAGATATTGACCATGACATAGATACTGACCATGACAAAGAAATTGACCATGACATAGATATTGATCATGACACATATACTGACCATGACATATATATTGATCATGATATATATATATTGATAATGATATATATATTTATATTGACCATGCAAATATTGACCATGACATAGATACTGACCATGACATATATATTGAACATGACATAGATACTGAAACATGACATAGATATTGACCATGACATATATACTGACCACTGCATATATACTGACCATGGCATATATACTGACCATGACATTGATATTGACCATGACAGATAACGACCATGACATGTATACTGACAATGACATGGATATTGACTATAACATAGATATTGACCATGATATATATTGACCATGACATAGATATTAACCATGACATAGATACTGACCATGACATGGATATTGACCATGACATAGATATTGACCATGACATATATACTGACCATTACATATATACTGACAATGGCATATATACTGACCATGACATTGATATTGACCATGACAGATAATGCCCATGACATGTATACTGATAATGACATGGATATTGACTATGACATAAATATTGACCATGACATAAATATTACCATGACATAAGTACTGACCATGACAGAGAGATTGACCATGATATAGATAATAAAATTGACATAGATATTGACCATGATATATATATTGACAATGACATGGATATTGACCATGACATATATACTGACCATGACATAGATATACTGAACATGACATTGATATTGACCATGACATAGATATTGATCATTACATAGATACTGACCATGACATAGAAATTGACCTTGACATGGATACTGATCATGACATATATACTGACCATGACATATATATTGACCATGACATAGATATTGATTATGATATATATACTGACCATGACATATATTGACCATGACAAATATACTGACCATGACATAGATATTGACTATGACATATATACTGACCATGGCATACATACTGACCATGGCATATATACTGACCATGGCATAGATACTGACCATGACATTGATATTGACCATGAGATAGAGTATGACATGACATAGATATTGACCATGACATAGATATTGACCATGACATGGATATTAACCATGGCATATATATTGACCATGACATACAGACTAACCATGACATGGATATTAACCATAACATAGATATTGACCATGACATGGATATTGACCATGACATATATATTGACCATGACATAGATACTGACTATGACATAGATATTGTCCATGACATATATAGTGACCATGACATAGCTAATGACCATGACATAGATATTGACCATGATATAGTGACCATAACATATATATTTACCATGACATAGATACTGACCATGACATAGATACTGACTATGACGTAAATACTGACCATGACAAAGATATTAACTTCACATATATATTGGCCATTACATAGATATTGACCCTGACATATATACTGACCATGACATAGATATACTGATCATGACATTGCTATTGACCATGACATAGATATTGATCATTATATATATATTGACCATGACATAGAAATTGACCATGACATGGATAATGATTATAACATATATACTGACCATAACATAGATGTTGACCATGACAGATATTGATTATGATATATATACTGACCATGACATATATTGACCATGACATAGATACTGATGATTACATATATATTGACCATGACATTTATACTGTCCATGACATAGATATTGACCATGACATTGATATTGATCATGACATATATACTGACCATGACATATATATTGACAATGATATATATATATTGATTATGATATATATATATATATATATATATATATATATATATATATATATATATATATATATATATATATATATATATATATATATATATATATATATATACTGACCATGACATATATTGACCATGATATTGATACTGGCCATGACATATATATTGACCATGACATAGATACTGACCATGGCATATAAATTTTCCATGACATGGATATTGATCATGACATATATACTGACCATGACATAGATATTGATTATGATATATATACTGACCATGACATATATTGACCATGTCATAGATACTGACCATGACATATATATTGACCATGACATAGATACTGACTTTGACATAGATATTGACCATGACATATATACTGACCATGGCATTGATACTGACCATGGCATATATACTGTCAATTGCATATATACTGACCGTGACATTGATATTGACTATGACATAGATATTGACCATGACATATATATTGACGATTACATGGATATCGACCATGACATATATACTGACCATAACATATATATTTATCATAATATATATACTGACCATGACATATATTTTGACCATGACATAGATACTGACCATGACATATATGTTGACCATGACGTCGATACTGACCATGGCATATATACTGACCATGGCATATACACTGACCATGACATTGATATTGACTATGAGATAGATTATGACATGACATTGATATTTACCATGACATAGATATTGACCATGACATGGATAGTGACCATGACATAGATATTGACCATGACATAGAGATTGACCATGACATAGATTTTGACCATGACATATATATTGACCATGACATAGATATTGACCATAACATGGATTTTGACCATGACATAGATATTGACCATGACATAGATACTGACTATGACATAGATATTGTCCACGACATAGATAGTGACCATGACATAGCTGGTGACCATGACATATATATTGATCATGACATAGATACTGACCATGACATAGATATTGACCATGGCATAGATATTGAGCATGACCTAGATACTGACTATGACGTAAATATTGACCATGACAAAGATATTGACCATGACATATATATTGACCATGACATATATACTGACCATGACATGCATATTGACCATGACATACATATTGATCATGACATAGATATTGACCATGACATAGACATAGATATTGACCATGACATAGATATTGACCATGACGTAGATACTGACCATGCTATAATGCGTCAATCCTTGTATGCTATATATCAAGTCAACAATCTTCGTATACTATATATAAAGTCATTAAAATGTCATCTTTACCGCGTTCAACTTTTTGGGGCTAGAAATGCCAGCAACGAACTGTGTTGATGAGCAAATGACTCTCAGTGCGATATTCAAATATTAGCCGAGATTTACTCTGTGTGTGTGTGTGTGTGTGTGAGAGAGAGAGAGAGAGAGAGAGAGAGATTTGGATTTTTAACGTAGCTTTAACAATTTTTCAGTCATATCGCATCGATGTCTGCACTTGGGGCATCATGCCGCAGACGTGTCGCATCATGTCCCACCCAGTCATATTATCATGACACAAGGCCGACCAGTCCTAATACTAACCTCTTAATGCTGATCGCCAAGCGAGGCAGCTGCTAGCACCATCTTTGGCATAACTAGGCCATGGTTTGAACCCACGACCTCCGGCATCCGAGGCCGACGCTCTAACCATTTAGGCCACAGGAGTGGTTTAGATGTATTGCAATTAAAGTGGGCCATAGCCAGTCATGAAGAACACCATAGTGCTTTATAAATCACGCAAAATGTGTGCTCATTTGTAAATATGATGTACCGAAGGCAAAACCATATTTCCCATGAAATATGTACTGACAATACTTTGTCATTTATTCTTTTATTTCTAATTCTAAGGTTTTGTGTAAAATATATTTGTGCATGTACAATATTAACAACAACTTTAAATGTCTGTAAACACATTGTCTTGAAAATTTACCAATTTTATCTAGTGGAATATTCTCTCGAAGTCAGAAAGATGCCCATCTCATACACAATGTTTGCTGCATAATCCATAATCCTTGTATGCTATATATAAAGTCAACAATCTTCGTATACTATATATAAAGTCAACAAATCTTTGTATGCTATATATCAAGTCAACAAATCTTTGTATGCTATATATCAAGTCAACAAATCTTTGTATGCTATATATCAAGTCAACAAATCTTTGTATGCTATATATCAAGTCAACACTTTTAATATACTGTGCATCAAGTCAATAATCCTTGCATGCTTTACATCAAGACAACAATCTTTTTATAATATACATCAGGTAAACAATCTTTGTATACTATACATCAAGTCAACAGGTCTTTGTAAGCTATACATCAAGTCAATAATCCTTGTATGCTATATATCAAGTCAACAATCTGTGTATGCTATATAAAAAGTCAACAATCCCTGTATGCTATATATCAAGTCATCAATCCATGTATGCTATATAAAAAGTCAATAATTCTTGTATGCTAAATATCAAGTCAACACTCCTTGTATGTTATATATCAAGTCAACAATCCGTGTATGATATATATCAATTCAACAATCCTTGTATGTTATATATCAAGTCAACAATCCTTGTATGCTATATATCAAGTCAACAATCCTTGTATGTTATATATCAAACCAAAAATTCTTGTTACCAATATTTATCTACCGCTCAGTAAAGGACCAAAGAATGAATAACCCTTGCCCGACATTTAGGTTCTTGTCTAGAGTTTTGTCATGTGATGCACTTGCAATAAGGTAATTTTTATCAACTAAATATAAAAAATTCATATTTCCCTATTCTTCTTCTTCTTTTTCTTCTTCTTCTTCTTCTTCTTCTTCTTCTTCTTATTATTATTATTATTATTATTAATTTTGTTGTTTTGTAGATATTGTTGCTCGTAATTATAGTAATGATAATTTTTAAATGAAATAACCCCACATCTTTCAAAAAATCTTGACATTTGTTTCTTCTTCTGTATTTTTGAACCCTCAGACATTAAACATCTGCTGAGCATTATAATTGACTTTACAATTTAGGAAATTATGTATGGCGCCGTCTGAAATAGTCAACTGGTTAAAAGGGATTTAAATATTAATCCTTGTATCAATACATATAATTTCATTCTGCGAACGACATAACATGCTGACAGAACTTCAATATATCGAATATCAAGGTCATATGCCTTGTCTCGCTTTGTATATTAACATAGCGTAGACAATAGAGCGTTAGTGACTAACGTCTATATAGCTTAGGGTTTGGATTACGGTTTTGTTTCAGATGAAAATATTGACGGTTCGAAGTTTCATTGCTTCCGTTGAGATACATTTCGATACAGATTGAGGCCCACCTCAGTATCTAAAGTTGGCCACTAAAAGGAGACCAAAACTACACTTCGCGGTAGAATTTTGTGCTATGATATGATTTGAAAACAAATTAATCGTGCGGCTAATCGCGAGGATAACCATCAAGTAATATATCACATCCTTTAAAAGACCATTGTACAGTTAGCATACTTAAAGCGTGACACAGGATTTAAGAAAGAGAAATGCATTTGAAAATGTGTCCTTGTGGATGGTAAGTGTAGCTCCGACATATATTACCACCAGGGGCAGAGGCCTTAGATATTTAAGGTGGATATTTTGCAAAATTAATGAGGAAAATTAAATTATGGCAAAACAAAATTACATAGCAAACAAATAACTAAATTATATATAATTATGTTTAAATACTGATTCACAAATTCCAAAGAAGTCAGAAATAATTGCAGGTCCCATTAATATGTAACAAGAAAAGAATTTTGATGAATAAGTAAGAAAAATGTAACACAAAATCAAAATTCAAAATTGACGAGATTATTTACAAAAAAATTAATTGATTGCTAGCAAGATTTGTATGAACTATTCCATATGCCGTACTTGAAAAGAGAATCCTTTGTAACAAATACACCGTTTATTTCTGTACAAGTATGTGAGGTTGGAGTGGGTGGGGTAGGGATCTTAGGACTTATGCGTAATATTGATGTCCTATTTCTTCATTCATATCATTGATTAAAAACAGCTAATTTAGACACTGAATCACCATATGCTGTTTTAAAGCTAAATATATTTAACATCAAATGTGTCCTTGTTTTATTTGAATCGTGATTGAATGACAATGTAAAGTTTACAAGATCTTCGACTTTTCAAATCTATTTAGCGATAGGGGTGAGCGTCCTTCCTTTTAACAAATTCTCAATACAGAACTGACTTTCAATATTCATTTTATGTGTACGTTGTGTCCAGGACTATAATAACCAGGACATCATTATATGTATGGGACGATGTAATAGAAATGCCAACAATGATGTTTAACATTAAATATAGTATTTGTAAATGATGCTAACATGATGAATAAAAAGTGAAAAACTATTTTACGTAGCATATTCTGGATGTGTCTATCTTGTTTGTCTATATCCCCAACTACAATGTTATATATATATATATATATATATATATATATATATATATATATATATATATATATATATATACACACACACACACACACACACACACACACACACACGTGTGTCTGTGTGTTTCTTTTTTTCTTTACTGGAATTTGTTTTTTTTTAGTGAGGGCAATATCTCACCATTTGAATTACGCCAGATGTAAGAAACTCCCTGCTAAATATATGCATGAGCATAATGGCACAAAATGGTTACTAATTAAATAAATAGCGACAATTCAAGCACTCGGATATTAAAAACTGGCTACGTAAATAGATAAATCTAGAATGTGCTAATCTCAGTCAATATCTACAAAGACTCCTAAATTCTAATTTCTCTTCCATCCTCGTATTTAAATTTTTGAACATTGCATAGCGGAAGAAACGAACTGGGCCGATTTGAGGTATGTTACATATTTAGGCTGAAATAAACAGTAACACAAGAAAGAGTGAAAACAACAAACTTTGAAAAAATAGAATAATTTATTTCCCTGGAAAATTCTGTAAAAATAATTTTAAAAAATATGAGCTTACGGTTTTAAAAATCAAATTCAAAAATAATCCAAGAATAATCCACGAATAAAATTTTTGAAGTCCTGACAGGCAAATGTTCTAATGATTTCAAGTTCTAGTCCCGACGTAGAATTCAAGATGGAAGACGGTGGCGTATGCTCTAATCTATAGTGTGGAAGTCTACAGTTCCTTGTAGAAACAAGAAATATCGCTCCGGTTTTGGAAATCTGAATAATTTTTTGTATAAAAAAGCTGTCCTTGTTCATCAATTTTACATAAGCACACGTATTTTAAAGGTGAAAAAAGAATTAATCCTTTTGAATCCAAGTAATTTGAAATAACTCCAAACTCCAACTAACACTGAAAATATATCTCAAAAACAAAGGTCATATCGTATCCTAAAATGCGAAACGGGGGTCATGTGATCATGTTCCAGAACCTCGTCGAAAGTATGTACTTGTTTAAGGTCACGTACACTCAGTGTGGCCCTGACGAAAACCAACCATTTTACTCTAAGAAATAAAAACTAAAAACAATTGTTTCATCTTAAACACGTAGTCCCATCATGACCTCGACAACAACCAATCATTTTAAAATAAAAATAGAACTTATTTACGTGGCTGCTACTAATTTTGAATCAAGGTCAGGATCTAGATCAATACCTGGTGTTTACTAAAACGAAATGTCAAGGTCAAATTATTTTCTGGAAAAAGCATCATCTCCAGTGAATAAATTTACATTACAATAGTATGTAACGAAAACTTTAAAAAAAATTAAACTGACCAAAAAAAAATTGAAATAGATATATATATTAAAACAGATATAACTACATAAAGTATACATAACAGGTATAATAATAATAATAATAATAATAATAATAATGAGGACTTTGTATAGCGCTTAATCTTTAGAAGCTCTAAGCGCTTTACAACATTAGACAACACCTATAACATAAAAAACATATGTAATGATATGATTACAACAAACAAACACCATGAAATTAGAAAACATAAAAACAAGCTCAAAATAGTAAGGTAGGAAATATTATTGGGTCTTTAAGTTTGTTGTCGCAGTCGAAATAGGTGAGTTTAAAGGACACTCTTGACTGGGATCGCTATGTCTTTGTGTCTAAGTTCAGTGGGCAATTTTCCACGTTGCTGGGCCCTTGTATAAAAAAGAACGTTGTCCATATGACTTCGTTTTCGTAGTGGGAATAATGAGTATACGATTGTCAGAAGGGGAGCGTAAGTATCTTGCTGGTGTGTACTTATGGGTGAGGTCAGATAGGTATGTGTGACTAGAGTCCGACAATGAAACGTAGCACAGAGAACAAATTTTGTGTTTGATTCGGGATCGAATGGATAGCCACTGTAGGGTACAGAGCAGCGTGGAGGTGTGCTCTTATCGTGGTACTCTAAGGATGATCCTAGCAGCTGTGTTTTTAACTTTTTGAAATTTCTGAAGCAGATATTGAGATGAACCAGATAGAATTGAGTTACAATAGTCCAGTCTTGAAGTACGAAATAACACACAAGTGTTTTAGTGGCGTGAGCTGAAAGATATTTGCTTATGGAGCTGATGCGTCACAGCTCAAGATATGCAGCCTTGCATATGTTCATGACATATTGGTGCAATCTGAGAGTACTGTTGATAGTAACACCTAGGTTTCGTATTGACTGTGTGAATTTAACGTTGGTGCTGCTGATAGTTATTGTTTGAGGTAAAGGATGTGAATGAAAAAGTCTTTGTGTTGCGATCAGAATGGCCTCAGTTTTATCATCATTCGTCTGCAGCTTGTTACATGTCTTCCATGATTTCACATCAGAAATGCACCTCTCTACACCTTGGATGGTAGCATCAACTTCCGTTAGGTGGCTTGATTTGTATATTTGGGTGTAGTCAGCGTACAACTGGTGTGACACTTGATGATGATCTATGACACTTGAGAGTCCCTGAGTGTAAAGAATGAAAAGAGCAGGTCCAAGAACAGACCCTTGCGGAACATCACCACATGGATCATCTGGGCTTGAGTGTATTCCTTTTGCGGACACAATTTTTGTCCTGTTGACCAAGTAGGACTCGAACCACAGTAAAGCTGTATCATGAATGCCAAATACATGCTGGAGACGGTGAAGCAATATATCATGGTCTATTTGTCAAATGCTGCAGACACATCAAGGAGGGTGAGGACTGAAATCTTTCCGCTATCCAAAGCAGAGAGAATGTCATTAATTACTTTTAGAAGAGTAGTTTTAGTACTGTGGCATAGGCGATATGCAGACTGTACATTGCTAACAAGACTGTTTGAATTCAGATGAAATACAAGTTGGGATAAAACAACTTTTGTCTAAGATTTTTTATATGAATGGGAGATTAGAAACTGGGCGGTAGTTCTTTAAGTCGCTATGGCCGAGTATTGGTTTCTTCAGCAGAGGCTTTACAATGGCAGTTTTGAAAATTGATGGGAATTCCCCGGATGAGAGAGACAGGTATTACTAACATCAGTTAGTGATAGCAATGTTGGCTCTAAGCACTCAAGCAGAAGTGATGTTGGAATTGGATCAAGTTCACATGACTTTGTTATACTCTTCATCACGATTATATTTACTAAATCCATAGAGACAAGTTCAAATACTGCTAACGGTTGCCGCTGAAATTCTGTATCGCAACTGTGTGGTGACGACGAGTTAATTGAAACTGTGTTGTCAAGCTTATCTAAATATGTTTTAGATATAGTTAGTTGTAGATAAAGCTCAATGGATATCGTATGCTCACATCAATGCCCTTGCTTCCTTACTCTTTGGAATTGAAGATAAAAGCTGAAAAAGTTGAATAATTGTGCAGAGACAGCCATGTTCATTTGAAATCAAAGATGTTACGATTGATGTATGTACATGCAATTTATTTAAACATTTAATATTAAGGATAAACCCCAACAAAATGCAACATGATACATGTCCATATTTGACAATTCAATATTTACATTCTCGTAACGCTCTCCATCCCTAAATCCATGGAATATGTACGTCAGAGAAAAGGCATGCTGAACGTTTTATTTTTTATGGAAAATATATTTAGAGAAGCAGTAATTTTCTGAAGTGGTAAAAGAAATGACTCGAGTTATGTGTCGAGTCTTTAACGCTACACACATTAACAATTTACATATCACCGTGTCTTATATTTGCCATGAAGTAACCCCTTAAAAGAGGAAATTGAAGTGTCTTATTGAATCTCTACAATTTTCAAGTGGGATCGCTTTCGCCAGGATTCGTAGTGATTTGGTTGCAAGTGGATTTCCTTTCGCCAATTTTCTAATTTATTTGGTTAACAAAGAAACTTATATAAACAACGTGAATATTGTAAACATAAATCTTCTCGTAAACAGGAGTATGCAACAATACAGAAACTTATATAGAGCAAGATACGAGAAGCCTGAAAAGTATGTCACAATGACCTAATTTGAGTGTAGTTCAATAATTCTTAATATGCATCTAAATTGTAGTTTTTGTGATTGTGTGTGAAAAACGTCCAACATATTCAGGATAAAAGAAACAGATACCTAAAAATAGCTGGCATAATAAACTCCCTACCCTTTGTCGCAATAAAATTCTTTACTCTGTAAACAATTTTGAACCCATAAACATTTTGACATTATAAACTTGTTGACCCCATAAACAACAGACTGTTAAACCTATGAACAATTTTAGCATATGAGTTTCTGTACGTACCTAAAGTGGCACATACTGAGGTAAACTTTATTCATCTTACCATGCATCCATATTTAAGGTCATTCACTTCTAACAATGTTACCATATAGCCCCAATATTAAACATATCTAGAATTTAAACTTTGATTTCCCATTGAAGCTTAAGTAAATCCCGTATGCCGTCCATTATCCACACACACACGCGCGCGCGCGCGCACACACACACACACACACACACATTACACACATTACATACATACATACATAAATACATACACAGGGAAAATCCAATGGTATATGAAGCACGGCATATATTTAGCCACCATCAAGTGATGCTTGAAAACTCAATTTCTTAAAATAGAAATGACATAGATTTCGCAAAGGCGGATGGTCACATGAATGGCATTCTCATCAATAGACTTTTACGCTTCATACGATTTGTAGGTCACATTTGGAGCGAGTTTTAAGTATGTTAATTAAGGATCTGGTTAATATCTATAATATTAAGACGCTTTAAAAGTCAGTTTATTAATAGCTAACACTGTGTGAAGAAAAGATAACACAATATACGGGTTATTTTAAGATGACTTGGTTTGGTGTGTCATTTCCAACAACTATTTCTTTTATATTGTCAGCTGAAGACCATTCCACATAAGTTATAATTGATTTGATTGAACTAAACACAATTTCAAATATTACATTTTTGATTTCTCTTAAGAGATTTAATCTTACTTGTGTGCATAAGGGTATGAAATTGTTTTGACTTTACGCTCAATATTGCACACACACACACACACACACACCAATTGGTGAATCTAGGATTCGACCAATGTGGGTATGTGAGAAAGCTTGCCAGTAGCTTCTCGTGGGTCGATGGTTCTTCCCGGGGTTTTCCCGGGTTCTTCCTCCACCATTAATACTGGCCGCCATACATAGCCTATCGTGTGTTGAAAAATGGCGTTAAAACCCACAACAACAACAACAACACGAATTGGTAACAGTTCAGTTACAATACAGTTTCCCACCGTTTCTTAATTGATCAAGCAAGCTCTTTGGAACTTTTTACATGATTTATTCAAGGAAGAGTCTATCTCAAAAGGAGCTGCCTAAAGGAGAACCAAAGAAAGAAAGAGAAAATTATACAGAAAAATAATAAGATCTGATAGAGTAAATAGCGTGTTTATTCATGTTGTTGCCAGAGTAGCGAAATGACTTAAAATCGATTAAAGACGGGGTGATCTTTGCAACTGAATGGGGATTAGGAGATACTCGTGTCATCCTTAGATTTCAAAGAACTGAGCACACCTTCACTCTTCTCCGTAAACTCCACTTACTATCTGTGCGATAAAGAATCAAACAAAATCTGAGCTATAATTCGTTGACTGGATACAGTCCAATATACCTACCTATCTGACCTCACCCAGATGTATACGCCATCCATAAACTTACGCTCTTCTTCCGACACACGTATTTTCACATTTCTCACTGCTAATACGAAGTCATTCGGACAACGTTGTTTCGCGCACTAGAGCCCAGATACGTGGAACGAATGGACCGTAGATCGTATACACAAAAACACTGTGTTCGCATTCAAAAGCGCCCTTAAAACTCACCTATTTCCACTACAAGTACAGACTTAAAAAGTTAATAATGTATGCATCCTTAATTATTGTCAGCATGTATTTGTAATCTTGCCGTTGTATATGTTTGTATGTGTTATCCAGTGGCGTCACTCGGGTTGGTGTCACCCAGTGCGGTAGCTCATGGTGTCACCCCCATGGTCTTCCTTCCGTAACAGACCATACAGAATCTTTAGTAATGTCATTTTGGTATCACCCCCTCTGATGGTGTCACCCGGTGCAGTCCGCACCACCCGCATCCCCCTAGCGACGCCACTGCTGTGCCTGCTGGTCATGTATTTAACTATGATCGGTTATCCGCTTATGAAATCCGACTAGACCGAGCAGTGTGTGCTCTGTAAAATTTGCAATTTTTCATTTTGGTGTCACCCCTCTGAGATGGTGTCACCCGGTGCGGTCCGTACCCCCCGCACCCCCTAGCGACGCCACTGGTGTTATCTAATATTGTAAAGCGCTAAGAGCTTTTAAAGATAAGGCGCTGTACTAAGTCCACATTATAGTAGTAGTAGTAGTAGCAATAGCTTTTATTGTAGTAATAGTAGTAGTCAAAATTTCAAAACACTTCAGCGTGAAAACGTTTCAATTTAAAAACAAAATTATTTTGTAAATCGTTAGAAATTGGAGATTAGTATTCTGCAATAGCGGGGATTTTTTAATTATAATTAACTTATGAACTCGTTGAGAATACAGCGATATGCGTCTTATAATGAACTCCATGTTGATGCAGCGTACCCGCGGTATAATGAACTTCATGGAACAATACAGCGTCTTATCTGAATCTTAGTTCGTTAGAAAGAAGGGAAAATAATACCCATTCCCACTTAGATATGTAATTTGCTTTATCGGACATGCCTGTGAACCTGAGTTCATAATTCACTACAATGAGGTATTGGCCATCCAGAGAACTCATGCCTACTGCCAATTTCATTTGAAAGGAATACGACATTAAAATTTTGCTCCTGGAAAATGTTTTTTTGGAATTTTAGGTGAGATAGATAGATATACACATAGACTGATTGATCATAAGCTGCGACGCGTTCCAAATCCATCCAACGTAAATTTCGTGTACACGATTGCTGTTACATTTTCTTATATCTACCTCTTACATTTCTCTATCAGTAAGTTTTTCTTAAATATAAACAAGATTATACAATCTACATTAAAAATGCCTGCCCAAAATCGTCGTATATACCTTTAAATTTTTATAACTGTTGTTGTTGTCATTATTTCCACACTATTAGGAAATCAGACTATGAAATGTAACTAAGTTCAAAGTTGTAAAAGGCGAGTGTTACTTAACTCTGCTTGGTTATAATTATACTATAGTCTGATAATACAAACCCGTTTGTTTGTAAACCTCCCCCCCCCCCGATTTAAATAATGGAAACCTTTAATGTGATAAAAAGTGCAAGGAACTTAGTAAATTCATTCATTGATATATAGTTTCTAACCTGACTGTTGAGTAGAGTGGCCCTAACACCGTCGTCTTATGCGCGTTTCATGCTTAACGGAATTTTTCAGTGCAATAGACGGACATGCTCGGATCCATTTCCAGATTCTGGACAAGTCCATTTTCAGCAAAGGGGTGTATCACCACTACAGATGTTCATACATAAGTCGTCTGCTTCCGATATTTACAATGTCGAATCAAGCAAAGGAAAATGACAACTACTACGCTTTTCATGTGGATTTAGCAAGTGGTTTAATTTCTATGTTCATGTATGCAGAGGGATATAATTCCAAACTCTCAACGTTATGTAATTTACGCAATTGAACTACGTCATTATGTTGTCTGAAGGAAATAAACTAGCCTATAGTGTACGCAATATGGCGCAGTGTTAGTATGGAAAGTCCGTTAAGCATGAAATGGTCATGGGATGCTAGCATTAGTGCCATTCTGGTCATAGTCAGTTAGAAATTATAAATCAATGATTAGTTCTGTGCACTTTTTATCAGATTAAACATTCTCATTTTTGAAATCGGTAGGTGGGTACAAACAAACGGGTTTTTGTTATCAGACAATAATTGCATGATAGACGTGCCAACCTGCGACTTGTGTAGACCTTGTTCGGCCGTGAGACTAAAGACGAGAAGATTACATTCGATGATATTCGATTTCAAAACATTGACTACAATTTATTTATTCCATTTCCAAGGATTGCTACTCTCTTAAGAGTCTATGCGATCTTTACCAAGTAGTATATGCAGTTTTGTGCGACAATTACTTTTAGGAATTTCCTTACTCGTACAGCATCAGGGTCCAATGAATCAGACAATGTCATTTCACTCTAAATATAGTCACTATAGCATTCCATGCTTTCAATGAAGAGGCTGAACACTATATATACTGGACGATAGCTACAGGAGTGACAGACGTATATCTTTCATTCTAGTGAGTGTGAAGCATCTAACATACGGTAAGTGTAATATACAACAATATATACATCTAAGTATTGCGATATACTACAAACGCTAACAGTGAAATTTACGCATCTTAACATTTAAACTCGTTTATACCCTTAATATTGGACAAATTATCCGTTAAAACTTCGATATTATTGCCTAATTTTGAAAATGCATGGAGCAATATATTATCATAAAATACTGAGATTGTATTGATTGTAGTCTCGAGAGATTCCTTTTCACATGCCTGCGTACGAGCAATTTATATCCAGTCAGAAAATTATTTCTGCCATAAAATGATTCTATCAACATTATAATACGCAGTTAACCCAATTATCTATCTGTGAAGGAGATGGCATATGACTGTGAGAGTTGTCTCAAATTATTATATATTATATAATATGTTCATTTCTTATTAATTAAAAACCTAAATGAGTCTTTCCCAACTGAAAGGACTGTCCAGCAGGCTACGGAATCGTCTAGTAGTCTTTAGTTAGTTTAGAACTAGTACTTAGCAGGGGCGGGATGAGGAATGTCGTTTAGCGGAAATGTATACAAGTAAACAAGGGGTCTGAGGGATTGGTCCCAGTGGTCAAAGCCCCGGAT
Organism: Sinohyriopsis cumingii; assembly: GCA_028554795.2. Lineage (NCBI taxonomy): Eukaryota > Metazoa > Mollusca > Bivalvia > Unionida > Unionidae > Sinohyriopsis > Sinohyriopsis cumingii. The sequence continues at coordinate 21,759,208 of CM068830.1, forward strand.
AAACCTGCATTTTAAGCGTTTGTAACGTACAATTTTAACCATCTGTCATGTAAATTTACTCAAGGAAACCTTCCGGTTGTTTCGGGCTAATTTATTTCGGGAAGTGGAGGCACGGCTCTGCCTCTTCCCCCCCCCCCCACCTCCCACCCCAACGCTTTCCTTTCATTTAATAACAAAAAGCATTTTCATTTCTTTAGTTCATTTATGATCTACAGAACGAACTCAAGGATAATTTTCCAAGAATAAGCGTTTTGAAAGATGGATATTTACTTCTTTTTTTAGAATTCCAAAGCAAGAAAATGGAAGTGAAACAAATAACCATATTTTGCATCATGATGATAGTGATCGTCGTCGGTGCGAGACCAAGTGAAGACGTGAGGAAGCAATGTGTCTTTTTCCCGAAACAAGGACGGTGTGTTCCGTTCGCAGTGCCCAAAGAAAATAGTCCCTTCTGGGGTCGGATGATCAAACGTTGCTCAGAAACAGAGGTGATTTGTGTGGGCGAAATATGTGACTGCCTTAGTAGAAGAAAACATACATAAGAAACCTTTTGAGAAAACAGTTTATGACAGAGTACGGAATTTTCCTGACATCGAATTCTAAAGATCAAGAATCAACACCTAATCTTCCTCAAGAATACACGTTAATAAAGCAAGTACAAGATGTGTGTTGAATTTGATATGACCTTAATAAAGTCTAGACATGGCTCTGTTGATTTTAAAAAACGACTTCATACCAGTATGAGCAGACACAGAATGAACAGGATATGTTTTATGGGGACCATATTCAGCGATATTCCAAACTTATGAATGACAAAATTTGCCATGACTACATACCCAGCATGAAGATGTCTATGAACTTCTAAGAGTTTGGTACTTTTACTAATCATTGTTATTGACTATTATTTATTGTGCACATTGTAATTAAGCTCATTCTATTTATTGTTATCCATTTCATGTGTGTTTGACCATGTTGAGACAGTCATTATATTTATACTTTATATCTTCAATGTTGTGAGAAAAACATATCTATTTATATTTAGATACTTCACAGTCTTAAATATAATAAATCTTTTGATTTTTAAATTTTTAGATCTTTCATATTTTTATCTAAGTATTCTTTTGCTCATAAATTTCCATACACTATTTGATCTAACAATGAAACATTCATTTAATTAGTTGTCTTGATGACTTTTTGGCGAACTTCCTACTGTATGAGACTTTATGGTATCAAAATAGCACATTGAGAAAACAATCCAATCATTAACACATTTTCAGGCAATGCCCTACCGACTCACAAACCACATTCAGTACTTTATAGACAGTATCCAACCATTGAGCCCTACATCCACCACACTTTTTTGTACAGACAGTATGGTTCCCAAATAAGATTTTCATCAGGCATTCGTTAGCCACAGAAAAAAAAACGAGCTTTTCTTGATAATAAACAAAGGATAAGAATTAGATTTGTGTGGTTTCTACAGATCCACATCGACAAAGTGGTGATCTATTTATATTTGTTGTAAACATCTGTTGATTAAGTGAACTGCAAGTAAGGCTTAATATCGCTAACAGATGGTGGATCGGGATCCAAAATTTTCCCATTCTATTCCTCAGTATACTTCGTCAATAGGTACTAAATTGTCTTGCAACAGTCACATTTCTGGCTACTTGCTCGAGTTATGTGGGTTTATTCCAATCCACATTACCGCATTCCAGAATCGACGTAGAAAAGGCGTAAATATAATTACTTCAGATTTTCTGTGCAGTTGGAATTTTAGTTTACTCATTACATTAATTTGTGACCACGTAATGTCCTCTATATAATATATTTTGTGTGCGACAAGTCGTCACTTGAAAGAAAAACGTCAAGATATTTTTGGGCGTCAGGATCCTTAAATGATTGGTTGAGCATATATAGTAGCGGATGGAAGGGTTTATGTCATTTTCCAAGAAATTGTCAGTTTTAGAAGGTTTGAAAGATTGAAGTCAATTAGTCGTGCCCACTTAGAAATTTTTAAGTCAGAGCTGAGGTTATAAGTTGCTGCGACAAGATTATCCACGATGAGAAAGAAACTTGTATCATCTGCAAATAAACTTATATTGGAGCGTATATGATACACACTATTATTTATGTATATCAGTATGTTATGAGATGAGCCTACAAAATGATATTTCACTCAAAACTTCACGCAAAAATGATACTTGAGATAAGCCTACAAAATGATATTTCACTCAAAACTGCACGCAAAAATGATACTTGAGATGAGCTTACAAAATTATATTTCACTCAAAACTTCACGCAAAAATGATACTTGAGATGAGCCTACAAAATGATATTTCACTCAAAACTGCACGCACATGCACAGATTTTGAACAGAATGTCAGTTATGTTGATCGTGTATTTGTTACAAGTCAAAGCCAATGATAATGGAAATATATTTCAATGCCAACCTGTGAGAAAAACACGTGAAATATGTATCTTTGCAGAAAGACACGTTGCTTCTTCACCTACACACCTGTTAAACAAAATTAATCAATGAATAATAAAAATGATGACTATTTTTACAATTTAAATTAATTATTTTTATTATAGAATCTGAAGCACGAGTCATATCCTGTGAGATGAAAAAATTATATGCACCAACGGACACATGAACATTGTCTCTGTACTATAACAATAATTATATATATATATATATATATATATATATATATATATATATATATATATATATATATATATATATAGCATACTGATCATATGGCGAGTAAAAATCATTTCAAGTGCACTGGATTCAGCAAGGTATCACGTATGTCGGGGATTGATTAATATAAATGCAATAAACTAACAATGAACGGTGAGAAACTAGTATCTAACTTACTTGACCGCTTTCGACTCTTTCATGAGTCTTCTTCAAAGGCAAATACAAAACATTGACAAGACAAACAATTAAAACAGAAAAACGTTTATATTTGCGAAAGAAGCTGTACAGAATGAAGCCTCTTCTCAGAACACTTATCCTCCCCTGGACACACTTTCAGTGATATAACACTTAGTGCAATTGCTCACAACCCCAACTAGAATCCCCAAACTTGGAAACAAAAGGAATCTTACTGGATACGCCGCCTTCGAGCATTGAAACCAAGCGGTTTAAGCCAAGCAGACTAGAAAAAGACAACCATGCACAAATAAAATTATCTTTTGTAGCCGACACATTTTCTTTTAAATAATTCTCTAAATTTGCTTAATAGCCTACGACTCCAATGACAATGAAATATCCGGGATATATTTTGTGCTTACATAAATTTACATAAAATAACAGATGTCGTTATGGCTCATCCAATTGTGTGTCAACACAAATATTTTCCAGTATCAGCAACACGCTGAAATAAACTGATTGAAAAAGGTTGAATTCCTGTAGAAACAGCCATGTAAAGTGTCGCAAACATAACCGTTTTCTGTTTTATTTGTTTGTCTTGTCTGCGTTTTGTATTTGCCTATGAAAAATTCATTAAAGACCCATTAAAGAGTTTAAAGCGCACAGGCTAGCTAGATGCTAGTTTCGCAATATATATATATATATATATATATATATATATATATATATATATATATATATATATATATACCGCAGACTTGAGAAATTTTAATTCGAATACTACGGCGATTACAACCAAGGTCCGCGGTTAAACGGCACCCTTCACCTTGATTGTATAAAGCCTGAAAGTATATGCACTCGTGCGTAGCAGAAATTGGCATGCCGACCTAGCAATTACTGCCGACTTTGTACCATGGTGATGTGTAGTTATTCGTGACGGTACATGGACTGGTGCGTGCAGACTAGGCTATGAGTATGAATTAAAATCATCTAACCTGTGTGATAGTAATATTTGTATCAAATATAAATTCTGCTTAACTGTATCAATCATTCTCCTGAAGAATCCAGGGATATCACTTTCCGTTCTTGTTGTTGTATAATTGCAATATTTTCAATTCTCTCTCTCTTTATATATATATATATATATATATATATATATATATATATATATATATATATATATATATATATATATATACTAGTAGTTTTATGTTCAATGCTCTGGTCCTGTCATAAGATACAATGCACACTGTGATATCAATCTTTGGCAAAATGAGCTGAACTGGAAAATACGGATGGCAACAGGTTGATGCGGAATTTCTTTCTGGTAATTAATACTTAAAAATGTCTAAAATTAAAATCGATTTAAACGTTTCAAGTTTCGTTTCAGTAACAAACACTGTTGTCTCCTGCACAGTTTAGGTGGTTTCGTGGTTTTGTACGACAGTTAAGTGCGATCGGTGAGTGAAAAGTAACTGCCATGAAGACAGCAATAGATGAAGATGACTGAAGATACACTTCTTTCATCACGGGCAGTTATTTGTCATTGGTTATAATATAAATTACAATCATTTTAAGTTCAGAAATCTTTATGTAAGATGGATTGGCTGCTGAGAAAAGAACATTATCAGGTTAAAATCATCAAACATACATTCGCCAAATATGATTACAGTCACCAGAGACGTTTGAATGAGACGACTGGATGAGAAGTGAAAAGACAGCAAAAATCTATCCGCGTTCTCGGACTGTACAGAGAATTTTATACCATTATTTTATTACACAAAATTCCACATCATCCAGGTACCTGTGTCTGGCTCTGCTGGTGCTACTTGACATTTGTTCCAAAGTGCTAACAAATGTTCTGAAACAGCACAGAACCACCTGTCCGTACGCGTACACCAGTAACCGAATAATACATCTAATCTGGTGCAACGTACGGGTGCATTTTGACTAAGTTTCGTTATCAGAAATTCGCTGTGTGAAAGCTTTCTAGTATATTCTTGCTGTACTAATACTCGGATCGTTTTAAATATCACTCGTGTATGACGAAATGACTACTGGAGATGCATCCATGACAAAAATACCTGATCGATAATGGACCACAAGAACACAAAATCATCCTTCAAGCTTTTGGATACCATACACCTGACATAAATATCAACTTTTTGAAGAATATGTTGTTGTTGTTGTAGGGTTTAACGCCATTTTTCAGCACGCGATAGGCTATACATGGCGGCCAGTATTAATAGTGGAGGAAGAAACCGGGAAATCCCCGGAAAGAACCACCGACCCTCGAGAAGCTACTGGCAAGCTTTCTCACATATCCACATTGGCCGAATCCGAGACTCGAACCCACGCAGACAGAGGTGAGATGGCAGTGATCTGCATATATGAATTGATGATTGGGTTGTCTGGCATTTAGGAATAGATGACTGGTTTATCTGTCGTATAGGAATGGATGTATCGGTTGTCTTCCATATAGGAATAAATGTATGGGTTGTATGCTGTATAGGAATGGATTTATGGGTTGTCTGCTATTTTGGAACGGATGAGTGGGGTTTCTGCAATCTAGGAATGCAAAATTCGGATGTGTCATTCTGTTGTTTTTTTTTTTTTTTTTACTTATTAATTCTTACCAAGAATGTCACATAGTTAGGTTTATCTTCTTTCGGATGTTTTTTTTAATATATATTACATGCTTTACGGATCACCGTACACTAAAATCACATGACGTTCGTGTTTCATTTCCACAGTTCAACATTTTTTATTTAATTATGCGAAGTTAAATTCTTGCCACTGTTCTACCAGGTCAGGAAAATCACGAAAACTTAGAACAACCGAAAATGAATGACCTCATAAATATCTAAGTACTCCTATCATTCGGAATACCAATATAGATTAAACAAAACAGGCAGCATAATAATATTAATATTATTGAGCAGATTTAACATATTTTTGAAACATTTTATCAAAGTTTGAAACAAGACAAAATCTATCGTTATTAATCAAACCTGGCATAAAGCCAGGGAGGTTGTCACAATTATTTCGAGGCCTATCAATGAAGAATCAGAAAGATATTCCCTAACTCTTAATGTCGAAACTAGATTGTTCTTACATACATCAGATTGTCAATACTAGATTGTTGTTCCATAAATCCGAGTATCAATACTAGAATGTTATTCCCGAAATGAGTGTTAATACTAGATTGTCATTCAACCAAAGTGTCAATGTCAGAATGTTATTCCCTAAATCAGTGTTAATACTAGATTGTCATTCGACCAAAGTGTCACTGTCAGAATGTTATTCCCTAAATCTGTGTTAATATTAGATTGTCAATCAATCAAAGTGTCAATGTCAGAATGTTAAATCGTAATGTCAGTACAAGATCCTAAATCCTTGTATCAATACTAGAATGTCATTCCCTAAATCCGTATTAATACTAGACTGTCATTCAACTAAAGTGTCAATGTCAGAATGTTATTCCCTAAATCAGTGTTAATACTAGATTGTCAATCAATTAAAGTGTCAATGTCAGGATGTTAAATCGTATTGTCAGTACAAGATCCTTAATCAATGTATCAATACTAGAATGCCATTTACTAAATCAGAGTGTTAATTTTATATTTTTATTCCTTAAATGTCTGGCCTTTCCAACGCTATATTCAAATGGGACAACTTTTTTAAGTTTGAAACGCAACTTCAAATTTACGCTCATCTTCGTTTCTACTACAGACGGTCTCTATCAGAACTCTAGGTTACTCTAATGTTATAAATGGTATTTTCCAGCCTTATAATGAATTATAATGATACCTCCTTTATATCTCTCTAACGCTGAACAACTTCATAGGCACGGGTTCATTAATAACACAAAATGTAAATCCGTTATTTTAACTGACGTCATCAAATGGTCAGACATCAGGTTCTCCTTCTTCAAGCATACTTTTATTATGTATATTTAATTTATTTTGTATATTTGACCTTTATCAGTGATTGAGAGTAGAGCAGTTTAGGGCCCAACTGAATGTTATCATGCTTTAAAAGTTGTTTACTGATATCTGAATTCAAGGTGTGGCCTTTTTTACAACTTGAAATGTTCTGGAGACGAACTTTTGACCCACGCCCTGGTCATTCTTAAGGTACTTATATAAAAAAATATTACTTTCCCCCTTTAAGTTCAGTCTGTAGATTTATTTACTTTTGTGTTTAGATATAGTTTCAGTGTTTGGGTAATGCTAAACAGATTATCGACCAGAAACTTTTGTGAGTAAGAAATATCAACATCCACTGAGATGTACAACTCTGATATGACCATATTTGTTATAACGACATTTCCAATTATTCATACAACGAGTCTTATCAAAGTAATGAAACTTCTCCATGTTCGATTATTTATTTAAAAGCTGATTATGGAAGCATAACTGTTTCATCAGACCCAAAAGAAAATATATTTCTCATTTTCCATTTGAGCATGACCGTGACTTGTAATGCAGAAAACAGACGGAGAATCTATATTTCGTCACGTGATTGCTGTCTTACAAAACCCTACGTTTACGCCAGTAGTCGAATGAATTGTCAGAGCTTTAACTCTTTAATTACAGCGATTTAACTACACTTGAACGTTTACACCAGTAGACAAATGATCTATCGGCGCTTTCATTACAGGGATTGAACTACACTTCATCGTTTACACCAGTAGACGAATGATCTATCTGCGCTTTCATTGCAGCTATTTAACTACACTTCAACGTTTACACCAGTAGACGAATGATTTATCAGCGCTTTCATTGCAGTGATTTAACTACACTTCCAGGTTTAAGCCAGTAGTCGAATGATCGATCGACTTACATATCAACACATCATAAAATTTGCAAATAATAGATGTGATACCTGATTAGGTCTGTTTAATTGTATATACGACTAAAGGAAGAACTATATTTTCTTATAATATAAGCCTTTATCTTAATAAATGTTAAATTTTCATTTTAATGTGTTCTTTCGCTGTACATTGCAATGATGATTTTGCAGAGAGGGTATTTAGATGAAACGAAGGAGTATTACAGAGTTTTCTTACAACTAGTAATAATCTCGCGATATCTTAATTATTACGGATGATTTACCAATTTTATGCTCCATGACATTTTGGCGTATTGTTCAAACCAGTTGTATTTCAAGATTATGACAAAAATGTAGCATGCAATATGTTGGACAACACTTCGACAAGTTTCTAAGAGAATGAATAATCATCGCTTTCATATAAAACATTTTTTTTACAGAGATCCTGATTTTTCCTTTACTATTTCCACACACGTTAACACCAATACTCTCTCTCTACTCGATTTTTCTTTCATGAAATAGATATTGTGCATAGTGACATGAATAGACTCATAAAAGAAACTTATTGCATTCATAAGTTAGATACTTTGTACTTAATGGCCATAATACCAATGCACTAGATAAAATTGTATATTTTTTTTAATTGATAAATTGTATATCATTTATCACATTATAATTATATGTATGACTGTTTGTCTCTATTTTATTTTAGTATTTTAAGATGATGACAAGAACTTCTACCGTCCTACATCACGTACTCTCCAGGCTCATTTCTTGCCACGAGCTTGCCGTTAGGTTGCCTTTGTTGTGGACAAAAGAAACGAAAATTTAGAAAATGAGTTTCCTTATTTAGATCGTAGCTTAGTATATTTTTCTCAGTGCATGTGATATCTAACGAATATTATACATTGTCCCGTGACAGATTAAATATTACAGCACGCGAAAATAAACACGTGTTAATAGCGTCATCTGATGTGTACAATGTTTTTAATTATTATATTAGATATGACTTTTAAGCTATCTTGTACAATCTGTGCTATTTTTCAGATATCTGAATAATTACGAAAATTTATCAAAACGTTTCACATCTTAAGTAGCTAACTTAAACAAATTCCTTATTCATTAGAGGCGATATCTGATCAGCAATATATGATCTCTTAATTATCATATATCTGATAGCATTGAACAATTGAACAGATATTATTATGGCATTTATCATGTATTCGTCATTAATACGTTTTAATTTGCAGAAAATCTTATGTTATTTTCGGATTCATTAGAAAGTTATCTTTTGATATTAGCTGGCTTTGCCAAAATGTTCGAACATGTGTCTGCTTGGAGCCCAAAATATGTATACCGTTTGGAATTTTTAGGAATAGGCACACTTCAAGAAAATGTATGTATGTATGTATGTATGTATTATGAATGTATGTATGTCTGCAGGGCTATACGAATTTAGGAATTTGCTTAGGCCGAGATAACATTTACATTTATGACTACTCTCAAAGTATAATAGTTTTACATGTTGATAAATAACCAAGCGTGAACATAGCGTATGCATTTAATATTTTGACGAATTTAAAGAAAGTACACATTTCTATCATTATTAACGAGAGGACCTTGATAAGAAAAAAGTAAAATATAGTTGTATTATAATAGAAAGATGACATAGCGTGGGGTTTAATCTATGTTCTGTGTTTCTGCATATGGAAATTCTTGTTAACTTCAATTATGTTAATAAATAAATAATCAGTTGTAAATTTTTCTGATTTCATTAATACACATGTCACTCAATGATTCTCATTTTATTGCTAAACATGTCACTACACGATTCTCATCTCATTACTACAGCTATCACTAGATGACTCGTCTCATTGCTACACATCTCACTACATGATTCTCATCTCATTACTACACATCTCAAAACACGAGTCTCATCTCGTGACTACAAATGTCGCTGCATGATTCTGATCTCATTAATATGCAAGGCTATGATGGATTCTCATTTCATCATTATACATTTGGATGATTTCACTCACATGATATAATTGTTTTAATTTTGCGTACAGCGTGATTCTCAATGCTACACACATTGCACCATGATTTCACTTGCATGATATATTATTTTAATTATGCGTAGGGGGATTCCCAATACGACACATGTAGCCACATGATTTCGCTTGTGTGATTTCAAACATAAATTATACGTACAGTGGGATTCCCAATACGATATACGTAGCCTCATGATATCATTTACGTGGTATAACATCTTAAATTATACGTGCCATGGGATTCCCAATACAACGCATGTAGCTATATAATATCATTTTCACGCGTGTACGAGACGAAATATTGAAATATTGAATAAGAGTAGAACTGACAGGTTGTGTTTTTCAGTCGTGGGAAGGGGGGGGGGGGCGAGCTCAACTTGCATTTGACGAAAAGTACACTAAGCTGTTAAATTTAATTCATGCTATACAATCAAAATATATTCCTGAAAGGTTTTTTAAATAGTTTTGTTTCTTCTTTTCTTTAATGGGTAACGTTTCCAAGAATAAAATTCACAGTGCAAACCATCATTATTGAATTTACGTCAACTGCCTTATCTCCAATAAATTGTTTGTGTTTTTTTTTCTTTCTGGAAATGCTGTGAACTTTGATCCACACATAATCTTAAAACTGAATACTATATAAATGTAAGACCTTAAGTAACCGAGAAAGTTATATAAAATAGACTGAAATCTTTCAGTGAGACATCCTTTCAGGCAAAACGTTAATTTAATCCAAACATGAAAGCGGAACACAATTATAACTGGGTAAATTCGCTTGAGACAGTAAATATTTTCAATAAGTTTTTGAGGAAAGTTATTATGTTTATAATAAATAAATTCTTGACGCGAGGCTAAGCTTCTGAGGAACGATTGAACACTTTCCCTCTTATGCCCCAATTCTCTTTATTTTAACTGGTATTCCGAAACTCTTAAAAGTATTGAAACTTTTATCTAAATCATCTGTTAAGTATATCTTATATTATTGTATTTAATATTTGGCTATAAATTGTAGTGGTTTTCTTTAGTTGAAATTTCTTTCGTCTATAGGTTATATTTTAAGATATTAAAGAACGTAAAATTACATAGCATCTATAAATAGATGCTTACGTAATAAATATGTTTTCAAGTTTGATTGAAAATTAAAATGTTTGTTAAGTTTTAAAAAAACTTGGTTTTACTTCTTTCTGTTGCTTAGTTTATGATATTAAGGTCGTAACACCTCATTAATGTCCTCTACCTGCAACATTTCATGATGATTACGTATTAATGAATAGAAGAAAGGAATAGTGTACGATGATAATGATCAATCATTTGTGTGACGCTCGCAAGAAATTCTTAATTAAAATAGCAGAGATATTTGTTAAAAATGAGTGGTAATTATCATTCATATGCTGTATGATAGAATAAACATGAAGTGTTGTAATTTAATTGTTGTAATTTGATAGAACAAAACAAAAGCGTTGCAATTTGATATAATAAAACTGAAGTGTTGTAATTTAATAAAAATAGAAGAAAATTGAAGTGTGATATATTATTGAAGTACATAAGACTCAGTCCAGTTCCTTCAACTTCAGGCTGCGTGTAATAACCGGCTAAACAAAGGTAAGACGAAAAAAAATTAAAAATATATATCTGAAAATGACGTGTGATGGCTTGGACAATTTGCTCTTCTCAGACTTTATTATAATTATTTCGTGTTATTCTTTAGTGTTTCTTTTCTTCTACACAACTTTCATAAATCAACATACGGGTAATTGGACTTCAATTAAATACGATACAGGTCATGTTCAGTATAAACGAGTTATGTCCCCTCTTCACCAAAGTTTGTCCAGTTATGTAATATTGTCAGGAGCATACGTGGCCTCTGAAAATATTTATAGTTTACTTTATACTTTAATATTCCAGCTCTTGTAAAGAAACGAAATTCATTGAAAATATTTTTTACAAATGGAAAAAGCGTTTATAAAACAATAATAATAACAACAGTATAATATAGGATTCTCAAAGGAAAGATACAACATTTACAAAACTTGCATACATTAAAAATACTGTAGAAGATGACACAATTACAAACTGTCTGTTGCTCATTGCCATGTTTAGGATAGTTTCAAGTTTGAAATGACGTGATCTGACGACACATCCATCCATCCAGTTCAAATCACTCCACGCCACAGCCATCCATTCAGTCCATTTCACGAAATGATACATCTATCCATCCATTCAGTCCATTTCACGAAATGATACATAGATCCATACATCCAGTCCATTTCACGAAATGATACATACATCCATCCATTCAGTCCATTTCACGAAATGATACATACATCCATCCATTCAGTCCATTTCACGAAATGATACATACATCCATACATCCAGTCCATTTCACGAAATGATACATACATACATCCATTCAGTCCATTTCACGAAATGATACATACATACATACATCCAGTCCATTTCACGAAATGATACATACATCCATCCATTCAGTCCATTTTACGAAATGATACATACATCCATCCATTCAGTCCATTTCACGAAATGATACATACATCCATCCATTCAGTCCATTTCACAAAATGATACATACATCCATACATTCAGTCCATTTCACGAAATGATAGATACATCCAGTCCATATCACGGGAAGACACATCCATCAATTGATCCATCCATCCATCCATCCATCCAGTCCAGATCACACCAGGAAACATCCATCGATAAATCGACCCGTCTGGGACCCCGAGTGGCCGAGTTGTCTGAAGCACTCACCATTACGGATGACTGCCATCTCACCTCTGTATGCGTGGGTTTGAGTCTCTGGCTCAGCCAACGTGGGTATGTGAGAAAGTTTGCCAGTAGCTTTTCGTTTGTCGGTTCTTTTCTTTCTTCTGAGTTTTCCCAGGTTCTTCCGCCACCATTTATTATGGCCGCCATGAATAGCCTATCTTGTGCTGAAAAATGGCATTAAACCAAATAACAACAACAACAACAGTACTCGACCCGTCCATCCACTCCATATCACGCCACAACAAAACACCATTGTATGACATGCAGATATATTCATAACGTAAATGAGTACAAATATAAAAAAACCATCAATTTTGCTTCTCAGGACCTCCGACGTTGCGAATTTACACAGCATGCAAATGAACAGACATAGGCAATCCTTTGACATGTCTCAGTTGACGTGCGTATTTAAATATATGCCTGCATACATGCACACAAATGTATATAGTTGCATCTGAACAAGTGCGAACTAAATAATGATCCTTTCTATTCATCACGTCGTGTCTTGTGCCTATACGATGTGGCGATGGCTGAATATCAAAGATTATAAAAGTTAATATGTACATAATAATTATTACTCTTTTAGTCTTCTGAATACCTGGAGTAATAACAAAAACAGACAATACAAGGAAATACTTTAAGTCATTTTTTTAAAAAATACCAGTCCATACATTTGAATATTTGGAGTAATAACAAAGAAAACCAGCCCATGCATACTTAGAGTGGTAACAAAAAATAGTCCATACATTAAAATACTTTAAGTCATAACAAAAGAGGACATATAATAAAATATTTGGAGTAGTCGATATATGGGAATACTACGAATTATAACAAACAGTCCAGACATCGGAATACTTGGAGTAATACCAAAAAAAACAGTCAACACGAGGGAATATTTTAAGCAATAAAAGAAAACAGTCTTTACATGGAAATACTTGGAGGATTGCGAAAAACAATCCAATACATGGTAATACTTCAAGTAATAACATAATTCATTCATAGGAATACTAAAAGTAATAACAGCACAGTCCATACAACAGAACAATTGTGGTAATAACAACACAGTCCATACAACAGAACAATTGTGGTAATAACAAAATCAGTCAGAACATTTGAATAATTGGAGTAATAACAAAATCAGTCCAAAAATGGGGATACTTTAAGTAATTAAAAAACACAGCCCATACATGGAAATAGAATTTCGCTAAAATACCGTCACTAATAAAAAAAGAATCCTTTGTAACTTCCCTTAGTTTTTTCTTGCTTATTAGTCACAATCACTGCTAACTTGTTTTTGTGAGAGTTTTAAGAGCCCCCAGGATGTAAGGCCAGTTCCTTTCTGGGTTATTTAACAAATCTGGTCAAGTAAGGAAATATTTTTAGTTCCAACAAAGCAGATCATTATTTACCTCTCCAAGAAAATGCAAGAAAGCTAAATTTTATATTCTGAATAGGGTCCTCATAAAACAATCTTGTTCAGGATACCCAACGTATCATGTCACAAATACCAAGCTGAGTGTCTCCCACAATATAATATACTGTTGGTTACCTAGCCACATTGGTATTAAAGGTAACGAAAAAGCAGATCGCGCTGCTAAAATGGCCCTTTCTCAAGAACCATCTAATTTTAAAATACCATATACTGATTTTAAACCTTGTATCAGAAAGTTCTTACGTCAGAAGTGGCAGGCATCATGGAATGATGCTGTAAATAACAAACTTCATGCAATCAAACCAACTCTAGGAGAATGGACTCCTTCCTACAGAAGCATTCGTAGGGAGGAGGTAGTCATTGCAAGAATCCGAATTGGTCATACTTATATCACCCACACCCACATACTAAAAGGTGAAGACCCACCAGAGTGCGTTTCTTGCAATGAACCATTCACTGTCAAGCACTTTATGATAGAGTGCTTTGACCTACAACCTACGCGCGATCGTTATTACGTTGTGCATGACATGAAAGAACTTTTTGATAATATAAACATCACTCGTATTATCGAGTTCTTCAAAGCCGTAAATATTTACTCTAAACTCTGACTTTTATGCTATCACCTTGTGCAGTTTTATGCAATATATATACCGTCCCATTTTAATACCTATTCATCTTTTTTACATCTCCCGTTGATCGGGAAGCTTTACTTTGCACCGTTACCATCTTACCGTTTTTAATTTCAACCATTTGTTCTTTTATATCGCTGGTCGATATAGAACCTTTTATAAGTTTTAAAAGATTATAAAAGTAACACTTTGTTTGGCGCTAAATAGCCTAAAAGCGCTGATGCGCCGTAAAAAAACAAACAATCAATCAATCAATCTCTCTCCAATCATTTTTCTATATTGGTGTTTGCTCTCCCGAATCATTTTTCTATATTGGTGTTTGCTACACTGTCGACATGTTGAAATACATGAAGCATTTGTATCATAAAGGGAGAGGAATAAACAACTTGTTAAAACTTGTGCTCAGTCCCACAGTATCGTAGAGGCATTCGTCACAATCACTGCCAACTTGTTGTTGTGAGAGGTTTAAGTGCCCCATTGTGTTTAAATATGTTTAAGCTGAACAAAGGTTAAACATAATTAATGTATCAAACATACATACGTCACTTTGCTTTTCTTTGGCTGGTGGAAATAACCAGTTTTCTCTTACCATTAAGTTTTGCAATCACTTATAATTAAACTTTCATGGCCACATCGCCAAGAACAGACTTCAAGACAGAAAAAGAAACAATTTCCCTAAATTGTTTCAACGTATCTAATTATAAATGTAGAACATTCCATGAAATTATATATATATATAATTTTATGTTATGTATATCGTTAGTTTGTACTTGACAATTGTTCAAAATCAAGGTAATATTGTGTACTTAGCCAGTGACCTGATCAGTGACATTTATTTTGTAGACAACACAATACATAGATAATATTTCTTAAAGATTATTGATTAAATATTCAAACTATTATTAATAGAGGTGAACATGTTTATTTCAATCTGAGTCTAGGAGATGAATTTTTCCATTTGGAAATTCATGCAGTTTTGATTGCTTTGAATGTTATTGTGAATAGACTAACATAATTCCTGACTATTATTTTGTCTTATATATATATAAATATATATATATATATATATATATATATATATATATATATATATATATATATATATATATATATATATAGAAAGAGAGAGAGAGAGAAAGAGAGAGATTCTACAAGGGTAAAAAAGAAAGGATAACTAGATGAATTTACAACTTTAACAATTATTTTGGTTTAAATTCGTAAATAAATTAATTTTTCAAGTAAACAAAGTCAAATCATCATGTGTAATTTCTGTGAAACGTATTCATCTGTTGTTTGATTTTAAATTGAAGATTACGAAAGCACTTGTCAGCTATGATCAATCAAAACTTCCTGTATGATATTTACGGGAATAAATTTTTACTTTCCTTTTTCTCTAAGTTACTAAAATTAGAACATTACAATAAACATTATGATAAATATGCAGCTTACGTAACTGTATTTCATATCACAACGTCTTCTTAGAATGTTTGCCTGCTTGAAACAGGCTTGCATGAATGGAAAATTAATTGTGTCGATTAGAAGTAAAAAATTAATAATTTAACTCAGCTATTGAATGATCTACGTGTAAAAGCTAAGAGAGTAGTTTCTGTATATTTTCTATACAGATTTGGTTGATGGCTACTGTTTAACAAGACTAAAATTGAATTCGACTGTTTTTGGGTATATTGAACAGATTTTGAACAGATTTGGTTGATGGCTACTGTTTAACAAGACTAAAATTGAATTCGACTGTTTTTGGGTATATTGAACAGATTTTCTTACCCGGTTACTGTAAGAACAATAAGTGTGATCAGCTCATTTGAAATGAGGAGGAGTTACGTCTCCGTGCTGTGTACGTTGTTCCTTACTGATATCGGCATTTGCACAAGACGCTTTTGCTCCTTAATTTATTTGTTACTCTCCTTAGGTATTCTTTAAGGGAACCCTATCAGCTTTAGGATAGGCAGTACTGACAATTTTTTGACACACGAATTACTGTTTAATGTTAAACTTCGCTTTGAAGTGAACGATTTTACTTGTTTATACCCTGTCTGAAAGGTTGTTGTACCTACAAAACAAGTCTCCATAACAATTGTTAAATTTACTTTTCACTGTATTGCTAAATATAATTCAGCAGATAGTAACGCGTCATGTGTAACAAAGCAAATTGATACAACAGTGACACTTGCGCGAACTCAGCATGCTCCTATAAAACTACAGTTTATTCAACAGAATAGAAATCGAAATATAAGTTAATGTTGTTTTTTTTATTGTATATCAAACAAAAAGATTGGTCATTCCAAGTTCTGAGACTGCTTTTATAAAATGTTTGTGCAACATTGCGTTGTAGGAGATCAGAACCAGCCTAACTGCATAAATTCTGCTTTCTTTCTTAACACATTTTCATTCGCGGTCGTCTCCGGCTTTTTTCCAACATTAAATTTAGTTTATATGACCGCATGATTCGCTCTTTCGGCTGACGAACATATTTCCAGTCAGGCCTAATCGGAAAATATGGATATCGATTCTAGTTATCCAAAGATATTTATTCTGAACTCACTGTAAAATAATTTGTTAAGATTCTGGCAAGGTATATCAATTCATAACGTTCACGAAACTTTAATTCCAGAGTTGCCTATTTTGTAATGAATCATCATGCTTCCAATGGCAAATGCATTTTTCCTTCATATTTGCAGCACGCTTTCGTAATATCGAACTTCTTTTAAATAGCAATACAGAATCTTTCTTTTTAAATGTGCATCAACTAATGGAAGCTGAAGCTCATTAATATATTGTATATTTCAATTATCAAATCAAATTTCTTAATAAATATATAGATAATTAATTTGCCTTATCTTGTACAATTTAAAATTCCCTAACACGTGTATAGGCACTTAATTTGTCTTCTCTTGTTCACATTCAAATTCTTTAACAAAAGTGTAGGTAATATTAATTTGCCTTCTCTTGTACACGTTCGAATTCCTTAACAAAAGTGTAGGTAATATTAATTTGTCTTCTCTTGTACACGTTCAAATTCTTTAACAAAAGTGTATGTAATATTAATTTGCCTTCTCTTGTAAACATTCAACAAAATAGTAAATTTCGACGGGGGACAACATAGGTTTAGTGAACATGACGAAATGTGGTGATACTTATTTTCAATCATAAATTTAAATCGTGATACAAAGGCGCACAGTTCAAGGAAAATGTCTACCTTTTTACGCCCTTTGATACGAATCAGGTTAATCTCATAGTATGCCACTAAACCACTCCATCTTTTTTTCTGTCTCTAACAAATATTTCTAGAATTGTGTTTCTTAAGCTTACAGTTTAATTTGCAATGGCGATTGCTTTAGAATTTCTACCAGAACAACATAAAGCACAACATTTCTTACAGAAAGGAGAAGAAGAAAATAACTTTCAAATAATTTGCTCTAACAATAAGCTATTCGTATGGTGACATTTGGGTATTTGATTCAATTTTAGAATCGGTTTTGATGCAAAAAGAAAATAAATCTATTTTAAAAGCATCTAAAGAACTTATTAACCTTTATTATCTATAATCATGAATGATAATGCGCATTGTACATGTATACATAATGCTATGAAGTTGAAAAAATATCACAGAAACACTTCGAATAGCTTACTTACATATGAAAACTGACTACAACAGTCCAGCTCTTTTCTTCGATTGGTTGAAAGGGTGATCTTGGAAACTTTTTCATCACATTATTTATATCTTTTTCTTTCTTGATAACGTTAATTGTTACTGGGAATGTGTTTCGCATGAGCAGAATAATTCTCGCAAGTACTTAACATGGTTTTACTATAAGATATAAGACAGATTCGCTATAAGATATATGACAGATTCACTATATGATATATAACAGATTCACCATAAGATATATGTTAGATTCACCATAAGATATATGGCAGATATTAATAAAATTGAGAGAGATAGAAAAGATTTTGTTTTTCATCCAAAGAACGTTTCGAGAAGTATTTCGACAGAGAAAGATTTCTTTCACTTTGATGTTTATATTTCATGCCGTATTTTGTTACCCAAACGAGAAGTATTTTTCCACATGCTGCACAAGGACCAAAATTTCCGTTGGGGGGGGGGGGAGAAATGTATACCGTGTATTGGAAAAGATGTAATATGTCGTCATTTTTAGTTATGTATAAAAACAGAGTTCATGAAATTAATGAATTCAGTATAGACAGAAAATACTTTATTGTTTTAAATGAGTGTTCTTTACCGTATCCATTCACCGATTGGCTATTTTGTTCCTGTACAGTTTACACTAACCAACTCGCTAGCGTATTCCTTAACCGTATGCATTCACCGATTGGATAACGTGTTCCTTAACTGTACGCATTCACCAATTGGCTAGCGTGTTCCTTTACCGTACGCATTCACCGATTTTCTGCTTCGAGCGTGTACCTTTAACGTAAGTATTGACCGATTCTTTACTTTTCCTTGGTGCTTCTTGGGACTCATATCAAGCACATCTGAAGGATTGCTGAAAACATTCATAAATTTAAAGTGTTCTATGCACGGGTGATTCCTCTCATTAAGGACTGATGATTTAATTATAAAGGTCTTAACGTTTATAATGTGATATTACTTACTTCTTGTTTAAAAATGTATACCTTAATCATAAGGTCATGAATTTAAACAAAACATATAGAAAGGAATTTTTTTCAAGAAAAGATATCTGTAATCTTAATATAAGTTTCATATGTTGTAATGAAACATCATAGAAAAGATTGGAATTATAAACATAACTATGTCTTGTGATTCATTTAAAAATGGAAGGCCCTATACGCCTCTAGATTTTTATGATCTCTCATGTGCTTCTTCGTCGTCTTCTTCAAGTTGATGCAGTTGTGTTGTAATTGTCGGTGTTTGTTGTTGTTGTTGGTGTTATGCCTATTAATTTGGTTGTCGACTCATTTATTTGCGATGTAGTAAATTCTCTAATGTATGTGTACATGTAAAGTTTTTAACGTCACTTCAATACAATTCTTACCATATCAGACAGTTTTAATGCTAAGTTCAAAAAATGAAAAGATAAAAATTACATGACCTCGAAAGATAAAGCGTTGCAAAGAAAAGCCAACATGACAAATAATTACACATAAAGATTTACAATGTGTTAAAAGTACAGAGGATAATGGTAAAACTATAAACTGTCTTAAAGGTACAAAAGATAATGGACAAAATTAAAATATACGAAATCTGTTGAAGGTACAAAAGGTAATGGACAAAGGTAAAATATATCAAATGTGTAAAAATTACAAGCGATAAAGGATAAAGATAAAATATATACAAACTGTAAAATGTATAAAATATGGACCAAGCTAAAAGACAAAATCTTAAAAAATATGTCAAAATTTGAGATGTAAACCACAAAAGTTTTAAAGATTTTTATATCATTCTGCACAGTCATCTTTACTAGATTTTGACAGAGTATATCGCTTTTGCCTTTGAAGAAATATTTGTATGAATTGTCTCGTTTTGCTCCTAACATGTTAATTTATTCTCGCTCAGAAGGTAATCAATTTAAATGTATCGTCCTACGCATGTATACATTTTCCTTACCGTCTAAAATAATACAAGAACTAAAAATAGGGCAAAGACCAAAAAAAAAACACATGCACACACAAATACATATATAGGCAGCCGAATAACTGGTGCAGAAATGTAATTAGAGAAAATAATTTAGAGTAAAATTAATAGGGAGAAACAAATATGCGAGCACGATATGAGTTAACATGCTTATCATGATACGGTCGTACTGTGTACACGCGTCATAATTATAAAATTTATCCTTAACTATTCGTGAAATGTAAGAAAGTGGTCATTTAATGCTACTCTTAGGTCAGTTCTTAGGGCTTAGTAAGACACTTTTGTGCCCTGTTAAGACAATGGTAGTATAATTCGACCGTTGGATCATTTTTTGTGCCCTGTTAAGACAATGGTAGTATAATTCGACTCTTGGATCATTTTTTGTGCCCTATTAAGACAATGGTAGTATAATTCGACCCTTGGATCAGTTTTTGTGCACTGTTAAGACAATGGTAGTATAATTCGACCCTTGGATCAGTTTTTGTGCACTGTTAAGACAATGGTAGTATAATTCGACCCTTGGATCAGTTTTTGTGCCCTGTTAAGACAATGGTAGTATAATTCGCCCCTTGAATCAGTTTTTGTGCCCTGTTAAGACAGTGGTAGTATAATGCAATCCTTATGTCAGTTTTAGACACAGCACCGTGGTGTGGTTCTTCCATAAACACATTTGTAGTTGAATATCACGCTTTCATTATAAGTGTTAAACGATTTAGCAGCATTGTTTAAGTTGATGTATAAACTCGAGAAAGATCGAGATTCCATGATATTAGTAACTGCTATTTTTATGGTTTTCTAAACAAACAGTCAAAATAGTATTTCCTCAAGTTTAAGCCTGTCTATTTACTTAGTACTTAAATGAAAATCATTTCTACCCCTCAATGTAGTTTATTGCGTTAAATGGCCAGACATGGAGCATACCATAGGGCTTTCTAAATCACGCAAGATTTGTGCACATTTGTCAATATGATGCACGGAAGGCAAAACCATAATGCCCATTACATATGATCTGACAATACCTTGACAGATATTCATTAATTTATAATTCTAAGATTTTGTGTAAAATATATTTGAGCATGTGCAAGAATAACAACAACGTAAAATACATGTTCTTATGTTACGTATCTAGGCTCGAATAAACAGTAACACAAGAATGAGTGAAAACTTCAAGCTTTGAAATTTTTTTAAAAATTATTTACTTATCTGGAAAATTACTGTAAAAATGGGGAAAATAAGAACTTACGGTCTTAAGAATTAAATCCAAAAATAATCCAAGAATAATCCACGAATAACATTTTAGAAGTCCTAATATTGAAATGTTCTAATGATTTCAAGTTCGAGTCCCGACGAAGAATCCAAGATGGAAGGCAATGACGTATGCTGTTTCCTGTTCAATGTTTTTGTCTACAGTTCCTTGTAGAAACACAATAAATAATCCTCCGGTTTTGGAAATCCAAATAAATATGAATTAAATCTGATATACGTAACACTGTAAACACATTGTCTTGGAAATTAATTTTTTTATTTACTGGAGCATTCTCTTCAAGTCAGTAAGATTCCCATATCATACACAACTTTAGCTGAATATTCCGTTTGATTTATATCAAGTCAACAATCATTGTATGTGATATATCAAGTCGAAAATCATTCTATGCTACATATCAACTCAATAATCTTCGAATGATATGTATCAAGTTAATAATCCTTGCATAATATACATCAAGCCAATAATCATTGCATGCAATATATCAAGCCAATAATCCATGTATGCGATATATCAAGTCACTAATCCTTGTCTGCTGTATATCAAGTCAACAATCTTTGTATGCTATATATAAAAATTGAACAATCTTTGTAGGATATATATCAAGTCAACAATCTTTACATGATATATATCAAGTCAATAATCCTTGTATGCGATATATCAAGTCAATAATCCTTACATGCCATATTTCAAGTCAATAATCCTTGTATGCTCTATATCAAGTAAACAATCATTGTATGCTATATATCAAGTCAATAATCCTTGTATGATATATATCAAGTCAATAATCCTTGTATGCTATATATCAAGTCAATAATCCTTGTATGCTATATATCAAGTCAATAATCCTTGTATGCTATATATCAAGTCAATAATCCTTGTATGCTATATATCAAGTCAATAATCATTGTATGCTATATATCAAGTCAATAATCCTTGTATGATATATATCAATTCAATAATCCTTGTATGATATATATCAAGTCAATAATCCTTGTATGCGATATATATCAATTCAACAATCTTTGTAGAATATATATCAAGTCAATAATCCTTGTATGCTATATATCAAGTCAATAATCCTTGTATGCTATATATCAAGTCAATAATCCTTGTATGCTATATATCAAGTCAATAATCATTGTATGCTATATATCAAGTCAATAATCCTTGTATGATATATATCAATTCAATAATCCTTGTATGATATATATCAAGTCAATAATCCTTGTATGCGATATATATCAATTCAACAATCTTTGTAGAATATATATCAAGTCAATAATCCTTGTATGCGATATATCAAGTCAATTATCATTGTATGCTCTATATCAAGTCAACAGTCTTTGTAGGATATATATCAAGTCAATGATCCTTGCGTGCGATATATCAAGTCAATAATCCTTGCATGTTATATATCAAGTCAATAATCCCTGCATCCTATGTACCAAGTCAATAATCCCTGCATGTTATATATCAAGTCTATAATCAACTATACATATATATTTTTTATATCACATACAAATACACATATTTGCCCTTCTAATGAATTACGATATTCTCCGGGCAACTGTGTATTGACCGAGTGAATGAACTCCTCGCATCCCTGCGAGTGTGTCCGCTAAATGTATTTCTACGCCTTTTATTGTTGTTGACAATCACATATGTACATTAATAAGATGATTGTTTTCTTTTTGAGTTTCTATTTTTAATCACATTTATTAAATCAATATATGAGACGGTCATGATTTAAACATGAAATATGGTTTTTATGAAGAAAGTAGTGCACTACAAACACGGTTAGCTTCTGGTGCTCTGAACCTGAACTGTCAGGTATTCCCGCACTGGCGTATGAAAATTATCGTGAATAGAAACTAAGCAAAACGAAGAACCAACAAGAGGTAATTAACTTTTTAAATATATTTACAGTTCATCTAAGTCATTATTCTGCATTAACATTTATAAAGACAATATAATTCTCTCCCCCCCCACCTTGGATAGTTTGACTAAACTTTACCATCATTCCTAGGTCCAGAGACATCCTTGTATGACACAAGCAAAAATCCCCAACGCCCATATGTTCTTGCATTTTCGCAGAGAGAGACAGAGACAGAGCGAGACAGAGAGACAAACAGAAAGAGAGCGACCATTTGAACATTTTTAAAAAAATATTTAATAATTATTAATCGACTTTAGAACATTATAATAGGTTTAAGAAACGACAACAACAAAGCATTACATATGCTACAGTATGTATGCCTCATAGCCCACAAATTTAACATATAGTATCGACTGGCTATTTCAACTATGTATCATTGATATTATGAACACTGTAGACATATCCCAAGGAAAGAGTAAACTTACAGTTACGAAGAACCAGATTACTCTAGGGCACTTGGTACAAGCGCAATATACTTTTCTCTCACTCCAGATTTTTGCTTATTTTGTCCCTTACGCACGAGAGGTGAGAGGGGAATAGAGAAAAGAAAGGATTCCGATGAAATTGTGTACCATTAACACTTTTATCGTTATTTTCATATGTCATTTATGATTAATGAATGAGTAGTAATTATCATTGATCTATAGACATGCAGTTGTAAGAATGTTTATATATTCATATTATTGCGCCATGGACGGATCACAATTTAATATACCAATAGTTGTTTTTAATATATATATATATATATATATATATATATATATATATATATATATATATATATATATATATATATATATATATATATGTGTGTGTGTGTGTGTGTGTGCATTTTACTAATGACAGGATACAAATATCTCTATTAAGAGTGTACACATATCTCTAATAACAGAGTACATATATCTCTAATGACAGAGTACAAATATCTCTAATGACAGAGTACAAATATCTCTACTAAGAGTGTACACATATCTCTAATAACAGAGTACATATATCTCTAATGACAGAGTACAAATATCTCTAATGAAGGAATTATGTGTAGAATTATTACTATTACTCTTCTTTGGGATTCAATTAATTCGCGAAAAACTATTATTCCCATCCAATTTGTATTGCCTTACAAGATAGTGTCATTATTGCTAAATATTTTAGTCTATCACTGCATCATCTTTACGTAACCACACTGCAATATTGATTCCTTGAACTTAAGCAAAGATGAGCATAAAATAATATTTCGGGAGCGTCGAGCGAATGATGGGACACTTTATGAAGCTTTCATGCAAAAATATAACCTGTTAAGCATGAATAAGTATTGTTATGAATATTGATTTAAAGGAAAATAAACTGTTATTTTCAGTTATGGACTGCTGATCTATTAACATTGCATCGATATTATATATGAATAGATTACTGATTTCCTGTTGAAAATAAAAATGAAAATGTTTTCTATATATGGACCGAGGCATGGATTTACGACAGAACAGATCTTAACTTATAGTTTTCGCAGAAAGATAGGGTAAATACAGTGGTACATGTAGCACGCTAATTATACGGAACTCACTGGTGTGAAAATCACGGATGTGAATAGCATCTGAACTCAACATACTTATCCACCATCAAGTGATACTTGAAAACTCAATTTCTTAAAATAGAAATGACGTAAACTTCTCAAAGGCGGATGGGAACATGAATGGCGTTCTCATTCAATTCATCAATTGACTTGTACGCATCATACGATTGGTAGGTCATATTTGGAGCGAGTTTTAAGCATGTCAGTTAAGGATCTGGTTAATATCTATAGTATTATGACGCTTTAAAAGTCAATTTTTTAATAGCTAACATTTCATGAAGAAAAGAGAACACAATATACAGGCTATTTTAAGATGACTGGTTTTGGTGTATCTTTTACAACAACTATTTCTTTTATGTTGTCAAGCGAAGACCAGTCCATACATTTTATAATTGATTTAATTGTACTAAACACAATTTCAAATATTATATATGTGATTTCATCCGCCACTATGATGTGTCTTTATACAATGTACTTTACTTCCCTGGACAGACATGGCGTAATCTTCAGCGCTAATGTGCCGTAAAACGCGCCAGACCAAAGGAAACTCACGTAAAGTTAAATTTCGATGAACTCATTTGTTTTGTTCTCCTTGCAAAACCAATCTCATTTCATACTTTTCGCAGTAAAAACGACCCTACAAATTAATATATGAATACGTTACTCATTACCCTGCAAATAAATATACTGTTGTATACGTTACTCATTACCATACAAATAAATAATGTTGTATACGTTACTCATTACCCTAGAAATTATTATACTGTTGTATACGTTACTAATTACCCTGCAAAAAAATATAATGTTATATACGTTACTCATTACCCTGCAAAAAAAATATAATGTTGTATACGTTACTCATTACCCTACAAATTAATATACTGTTGTATACGTTACTCATTACCATAGAAATAAAAACTGTTGTATACGTTACTCATTACCCTACAAATTATTATACTGTTGTATACGTTATTCATTACCCTACAAATAAATATACTTTTGTATACGTTACTCATTACCTGCAATTAAATATACTGTTGTATACGTTACTCATTACCCTACAAATTAATATAATGTTGTATACGTTACTCATTACCCTACAAATAAATGTAATGTTGTATACGTTACTCATTACCTGCAATTAAATATACTGTTGCATACGTTACTCATTACCCTACAAATTAATATGCTGTTGTATACGTTACTCATTACCCTACAAATAAATGTAATGTTGTATACGTTACTCATTACCATACAAATAAATACTGTTGTATACGTTACTCATTACCCTACAGTTATTATACTGTTGTATACGTTACTCATTACCCTACAAATTAATATACTGTTGTATACGTTACTCATTACCATACAAATAAATACTATTGTATACGTTACTCATTACCCTACAAATTAATATACTGTTGTATACGTTACTCATTACCCTACAAATAAATGTAATGTTGTATACGTTACTCATTACCCTACAAATAAATATACTGTTGTATACGTTACTCATTACCCTACAAATAAATATACTGTAGTATACGTTGCTCATTACCCTACAAGTTAATATACTGTTGTATATGTTACTCATTACCATACAACTAAATATAATGTTCTATACCTTACTCATTACCCTGCAAATAAATATACTGTTGTATATGTTACTCATTACCCTGAAAAAAATACAATTTTGTAAACGTTACTATTACCCTGCAAAAAATATAATATTGTATACGTTACTCATTACCCTGCAAATAAATATACTGTTGTATACGTTACTCATTACCCTACAAATAGATATAATGTTGTATACGTTACTATTACCCGACAAATAAATATACCGTGGAATACGTTACTCATTACCCTACAGATTAATATACACGGTCGTACACGTTACTCATTATCTAGTGGAGCTCTCAAAATGGACTTTTTCGATGTAATATATATATATATATATATATATATATATATATATATATATATATATATATATATATATATATATATATATATATATATATATATATATTGCTAAACATAATTTCAAATATTATATCTGTGATTTCATTTGCAAATATGATGTGTCTTTGGACAAAGTAGCATATATATATCAAAGTTATCATGTGAAGATGATTTCTCCTGAAGTGTCAATTGGATATGTCATTTTCATTATTGTCAAGATAAGTCATGATTTCGTTGAGAACCCATACCTCGTGACAATTTTATGTGAAAGGAATATGGCAATAAAATGTTGGGCCTGGAAAATGGTTTTAGGAAATCGAGGACACATAGATATATGGACACAGAGACTGATTTCTCACAGGCTGCGAAGCATTCCAAATCCAATGTAAAGTTCATGTACACGATTGCTGTTACATGTTCTTAGATCTACTTCTTACATTTCTCTAGTAATAACTTCCTTAAATATGAACAAGATTCTACATTAAAAATGCCTGTCCAAATCTTTGAACTTAATTTTAAATTTATTATTGTTGTGGTTGCCGTCCTTATTCCCACACTCTTAGGAATTCTGACTATAAAATCTAACTAAGCTGAAAGTTGCAAAAAGCGAGTGTTACTAAACGCTACTTGGTTACAACTATATTAATTGCATGATAGACCTGCCAAACTGCGACTTGTGTAGACCCTGTTCGGCCGTGACACTTATGACGAGAGGATTACATTTGATGATATTCGATTTAAATCATGGACTGCAATTTGTTTATTCCAATGGAGCAGGGATTGTTACTCTGTTAGACTAACTGCGATCTTAGGAAGTAGTATATACTGTTTTATGCGACAATTACTTTTGGGAATTTCCTTACTCGTGCGGCATCCGGGTCCAATGAATCAGACAATGTCATTTCACTCTAAGTATAGTCACTATTTAAACATAGAAATTCCATGCTTTCAACGAGGAGGCTGAACACTATATATACTCGACGATAGCTGCAGTAGTGGCAGACGTATATCTTTCCTTCTAGCGAGGTGTGAAGCATCTAACATACGGTAAGTGTAATATACAACAACATATACATCTAAGTATTGCGATGTGCCACTCGTTTATTCCCGTAATATTCGACAAATTACCCGCTAGTACTTCGATCTTATTTATTAATGTTGTAGAATTTTGAAAAGGCATGTACCACTATATTAGCATAAAATGCTGTGATTGTAGTCTCGGGAGATTTCTTTTCACATGCCTGCCTACCAGCAATTTATATCTAGTCAGAAAATGCATTTCATCCATAAAATGATTCTATCAACATTATAATACGCAGTTAACCCAATTATCTATCTGTGAAGCAGATGGGATATGAAGTTGAGAGTCGTCTCAAGTTATTAAACATGTTCATTTGTTATTAATTAAAAACCTAGATGAGTGTTTCCTAGCTTTAACCGAAAGGACTTTCCAGCAGGATAGGGAATCGTCTATTTAGTTTGGAACTAGTACTAATTAAGCAGGGGCGGGAACAGTCATATAGCGGACATGTGGAATATAATCCTTGGTAAGATCCCAGTGCTGAGAGCCCCAGATGGACCTGCATTTTAATCGTTTCTAACGTATAACTGTAACCATCAATCTGTTATGTAAATTTACTCTAGTAAACGTTCCGTTGTTTCAGGCTGTTTCCGACTGTATCTCGCCCTCCATCCCAACCATTTCCTTTTGCTAAGCACTTCAGTTAATAACAAAAATCATTTTACTTTCGTAAATTTGTATGTGATCTAGATAACTCAAGAATAATTTTCTAAGTATAGGCGTATTGCATGATAGTTATTTTCTCTTCTTTTGTTTTTTTAAGAATTCCAAAACAAGAAAATGGAAGTGAAACAAATGAGCATATTCTGTATCATGATGATAGTGATCGTCGTCGGTGCGAGATCAAGGGAAGACGTGAGGAAGCAATGTGTCTTTTCCCCAAAAGAAGGACGGTGTGTTCCTTTCCCAGTGCGCAATGAAAATAAACCCTACTGGGTTCATAGGATCAAGCTTTGCTCAGAAACAGAGTTGAATTGTGTGGCCGAAATATGTGACTGCCATAGTAGAATACATACATAGGAAACATTCTAAGAAAACAGTTTATGACAGAGTACAGAATTTTCCTGACATCGAATTCTAAAGATCAAGTTTCAAAGCCTAATCTTCCTCAAAGATACACGTTAATACAGCAAATGCAAACGACTTCATACCAGTATGATCCGACACAGAATGAACAGGATATGTGTTGTGGGGACAATATTCAGCAATATTCCAAAACTTACCAATGACAAAATTTGCCATGCCTACATACCCAAAATGAAGATGTCTATGAAAATCTAAGAGTTTGGAACTTTTATTAATAATTGTTATTGGCTATTATTTATTGTATGCATTGTAATTAAGCTCATTATATTTATGATATCCATTCCATGTGTGTTTGACGATGTTGAGACAGTCATTGTTTTTGTACATTATATCTTCAACGTTGTGAGAGAAAAAACATATCTATTTATGTTTAACTACTTCAGAGTCTAATATGTAATAAATGTTTTTATGTTTTTATTTTTGTATCTTTCATTTTCTATGCACGTATTCTATCGCTTAGCCATTTCCATACAATATTTCATCTAACAATGAAACAATCATTTAATTAATTTTCTCCATGACTTGTTTCTAAACTTATTCCTGCATAAGGCTTTATGGTATTCTGACATTACAGTCCCACCAACCAAACGCTACTCCATCATTGCAAATTTTCATGCAATGCCCTACCCTCTCACAAGCCACATACAACGTTTTATAGACAGTATCCAACCACTGAGCTCTACCTCCACCAAACTTTGTTTTTGCAGACATTACCATTCCTCAATACATTTTTCACCAGCCATTCCTTAGCCACAGAAAAACAGCTGCATGCTTTGTTCTAGGTAATAAATACAAGTTAAAAATTAGCTTTTGTGCTTTCTACAGTTCAACATCGACAAAGTGGTGATCCGATTATCTTTGTGTTTTAAATAAATGTTGATTAAGTGAACATCATACAAGGTATAACAAGTAATAGCGTACAAATCTGTTGAATTCAGAACTGTGAGATAGGGAGGGCTTGAAGCAGTTGTCATTTTTAGATGAGGGTAAGTTTGTATGTAGTTATTCAATGGATACTAAATTGTATTGCACCTTTCACATTTGTGGCTGCCTCAGCTGTATTTCTTGATTAAGTGAACTGCAAGTGAAGCGTAATCAATTTTAAATTTCCTTCTGCCCCAATAAAAGTGACTTTGTAGATAAGTTTCGTGAGTATTTCGTGTGCTTTTCAAGTTGTGAATGAATCTAAGATGAAAGATTGAAGCCAATTATATTGCCCACCTAAAATATTTTACTTAGAACTGAGGTTATGAGTGACTACAACTAGATTATCCAGAATTTAAAGAGACTTCCGTTATTTGCAAATGAACTTATGTTCTTTTATTCTAGTGTATATCATACACACTGCCATTTATGTACATCATTGACATTAAATCATACAATAGTATAGATGTACCTACTAAATTTTTATTCAACTCAGACGCACATACACACACATTTTCAACAGGATATCCATTATGCCCATCCTTTTTTGTTATAATTTAATGTCATTGATAATAGAAATATATTCTATTGTCAGTCGGTAAGACAAGAACACGACGTCCGTGTCTCTCTAGAAAGACATATTGCTTCTTCACCTCTTCTCCTGCTAAACAAATACAATCAGCGAATAATAAAAATGATACAAGGTTTTATAAAATTTTGAAATATTGTATAGTGATGATTCCGTCAAAGATACAACTTTTAAAAGATCGTATAGTGATGACTGTCAAAAGATACAACTTTTTAAAAAGTCTATATAGTGATGAAAATATACAGCTGTATAAAAGTGTCTCTAATTTGGACAAAACTATGTGACTTTGAATTCTGTTGATTCAAATATTAAAATTGACGAGTTGATATTTGCAGATGGTCTGCTATCATTGATGGATCTTGAAGAGGTTGTCCGTTAGGTCATGGACCAAATTGTTACAGTATTGACAGAGTAGCTTTACTTCGTATGTAAATGGCTCTAGAGAAGAGTGAAATGAGAGTACATCATCTCAGGATCTTCGTCAAGGTACAGAGAAAATAAAAATTATTTGCTCAAGGACATTGCACTCTAAACTATCAAGAGAGATAGTAGAAAATGATGTGCAAAACGTTTTGAAGTAACTAAATAATCAGGTTCATCTGATGTAGGTATGTAAATAGCTGGTAGTGTTGGGCTGGGCTAAATATTTCACTAACCTTTATACGATTTAATACATCAGTGTATATTTATTATTTGGTGCTTTGCGACGCAGCAACTAAAATAGGTCACGTTGTACCCGCGCATTTGGAGTAAGGTCTCACTGGACAGTTTATCTGGTGAATTTTCATCGGACAATGACCAATTACAGAAAAATGAGAATAATTTTGCACTGAAGATACAAATAAAAACAAACTAATGATTTTTGTAGAAAGCATACATGTGAGATTTTGACTGCAGTAATCAGGTTAATTCCTGGTGCAACTGGTGGTTTTTATACTGAACCAACACTGCCACCAACCCTAAATTTTACATTCATTTTTGACAAGAAATAGCTATGTTTAATATTTTTCTGTGACAAGGCAGCTAAAAGAATCAGCATGTGCCTTATGCATGAATAAAGTTCACTAGTACTATAACAAATTAGCTTACTTTTCATCACCCCTCGACCATCTAGATTTTTAGATATTTACCTCTGTAGCAGACACACATAAATACGTAAGCCAAGTCGACAGCTCATTTGCAGCCCAAGTTACGTATTTGATCTCCAATGCAAATCTACCTGCGACAGGCAGTCACCAACAAGCCAACCTATTTCCAAGCCTAACTCAAAGTAAATCTAAACCACATTATAGATTTAGCTTATGTGTGAATTTATAAATGCTAGGCTTGTGATAATTAGCTTCATGCCTTCTACCTTAAAAATTAGTGGGGTGTCAAAATACGAAACTATCCAGTGAGACCTAAAGAATTATGCTCGATGACATTAGACAATAACCGAACTAATCACATGGTAGGATTCCAACCAGTTTCCTTTCTCGACATGCAGAAGGCCGCATCCGGCTTATTCTCAATTTCTGCTCTTTTTTTCTGAGAAAATGTCCAAATATGGAAACATATTCTCTGACAAGCAAAGTAGTTTATATACTATTAATATAGACTTTTTCTTTAGGCAAATATAGTTCTAGTCGACAATGGTGCAAATTGGTGGGTTTTTCAAATTACAAATCACGTGTATAAATTGTACAGAATTTAGATATATATTAGAATATTCTTTTTTGAACGCGGATTTCCTGTTTTTGTATGCATGCATTTCGTCCGGTTAAAGTTACCATCAATTATCAACATCTTATTCATGAAGCATTATTAGATTAGGAATAAATTAAATATTTAAATTGATAGCTTTGACTGGATTAATTTACTAAATGTTTTCTGAATCAAATGGTTGGGTAATGAGGAAAAGATCATCAGTCATCTGTCGTGAGTATGGTGAATAAAAATACTTCATGCGAAAAAACATTATTATGAGGAAAAGTACATTCATGGTGCGTACCAGTAATATACATCAGTCATATACAACTGTAAATGGAAACACCCACTGAAGTGGACACTTCTGTTATGACCATATTTGCCATAAATATTTTCCATTTCATCACACAACGAGTCTTATCAAAATCACCAACCGTATCCATATTTATCAAAACACCAGTTATGTAGGCATAATTATTTCGTCAGGTCTGTACGAAAGCATAATTATTTCGTCAGGCCTGTAAGAATGCTTAATTATTTCGTCAGGCCTGTAAGAATGCATAATTATTTCGTCAGGCCTGTAAGAATGCATAATTATTTCGTCAGGCCTGTAAGAATGCATAATTATTTCGTCAGGCCTGTACGAAAGCATAATTATTTCGTCAGGCCTGTAAGAATGCATAATTATTTCGTCAGGCCTGTAAGAATGCATAATTATTTCGTCAGGCCTATAAGAAAATAGATTTCTCACTTTCATGTATGAGCATGATTGTGATTTGTAATGGCAGGACACCGACGGAAAATTTATATTGATCACTTGATTGCTTTGTTGTTGTTGTTGTTTTGGAGTTTAACGCCATTTTTCAGCACACGATAGGCTATACATGGCGGCCAGTATTAATGGTGGAGGAGGAAACAGAGGAAACCCCCCGGAAAGGACCACCAACCCACGAGAAGCTACTGGCATGCTTTCTCATATACCCACATTGGCTGAATCTGAGACTCGAACCGGCGCAGAAAGAGGTGAGACGGCAGTGATCCGTAACGTAGAGCGCTTTAGACCACTCGGCCACTCAGGGCCCCGGGTCACGTGATTGCTGTCTAGCTTCATACGATGTTAGATTAGCCTTTTGACTAGCCCATCGCCAGTTTTACTTGTTTGTTTGATGTAATTACACCTCTAAGTTTACAACTACTTGAATTTTCTATCAGCGATTTAACCACACTTGCAAATTTACACCAGTAGTTGAACGATCAATCAGCAATTTAACTACATGGATAAGTTTACACCCGCAGTTAAATGATCTGTCAACGATTTAACAACTCGTCAACCAGTTGTTCGGCGATTTAATTACACATCTAATTGGAAATCATCAACGACTGATAGGCACTGGGAATTCATAACTAGCTTTAACCTTAACTTCTGCAAGTTTAACTTGACCAAATCCAACAATATGTACTAACAATGTACACAAGCTCAGCTAAACCCACTTTTATTTAAATGAATTGTCAAATTTGGCTCACTCAGTCGGACAAAGGATTTCCGAATATTTTCCATGTGATCTTTCCAGGTGTCGCAGTATATAATGACATCATTGATGTACTACACGCTGTAAAGTTGAGGTAGAATTGTCATACCAGATGGTATCACTGTATATTGGTACAGTCCATACAGAGTTGAAAAAGCCGAAATTTCTTTTGCTCTATCCGTAAGTGGAATTCGCCAGAATCCATTCAACGGGTCAAACTTGGTGACACATTTTGTATATCCAATTTTGTAAATGCAGTCATCGATTCTTGATACTGGAAACGAATCCGTTTGGTAACAGTGTTCACTTTTATGTAGACAGTGCACATTCGGAAAACATTATCTGATTTCAGCACTAGAATACACGGAGAACTCCATTTAATGTTACCTGGTTCAATAAAATCATTCTCAAACAAACAGTTAATTTATTTTTTCAAGCATTCCTACTTGAGAGGATTGCAGTAATAACAAAAGCAGTCCATATGGGAAAATATTGCAAGAAAAAACAAATTCATTCTATGCATGGGAATATTTTAAGTAATAGCAAAAACAGCCCATACATGGAAATACTTAGAGTAATAAGAAAAGGTCTATACATTGGAACACAAAGAGTTATTACAAAAACGGTCCATACATGGGAATAATTATAATGGAACTAAAATACCGGCAATAAAAGAGATAATTATTGGTAATTTCCCGTGATATTTATTATTTCTTGATCACAATCTCTACTCACTTTAAAACTTATATTAAAATTTTACTTTTATTAAAGATACAAGACGTTCAGGATGTTTGAGTCTTTGTTTTCGCTGTTTAACTAATCTCATCATCTAATGAAATATTTTTAGTTCTAACAAAGCTGCTCACTATGCCGATCTCCTAGAAAATGCAGGAAGGTTAAATTTTATATTCTCAATAGCGGTCTCATCGAACAATCTTGAACAGGATTGCCAATGTATCATGACTTCAATTGCATGGAAAAAGAATTGCCAAACACCGAATCCAGTTAAATGAATAGTTTTAGTCATCGAACCATATATATATTGTCCATACTATAATGCGATACTTTGTAAGCACGTTAAAATCTTATCTTAACCGAATTCAATTTGGATGGGATAAAAATCACATAGCATTTCTTAATATTCTCTCCCAAACATAGTCGGCAACGAACACGGCTGATAACAAGATCACTCTCAGTGCCATATTTAACTGTTAGCTTGGATTTCCTGCTTTGGAAAGTGGGCAGTGCAAATGAAAGTATAGAACTCCACATCGTGTATACAAAAGATACAATATTTACCGGATCTTTTTAATAACGTATTCAAATCACGAGTGCAGCCAATGTGCCACCCACCCACCCACCCACCCACCCTCTCTCTCTCTCTCTCTCTCTCTCTCTCTCTCTCAGTCATTTATTCAATATTCGTGCTACACTGTTTGTTGCCGGGTAACAATATATTTAAGTACCTGTATCTTGTTGCGAAAGGGTTAAACTAGTTAAAACTTTTGTCCAAGCCCACTGTATCGTTGTGTGACAATAAAATATGTTTCAGCTAACTAGGCTTTTAAAACATGTACCAAGTATACGTAGCTTTAGTTTTCTATGTCTGATGGGAATGAACACTTTTATATTACCATTAATGTTTGCAATAACACATTCTACAAAGGCGGAAATCAGAAGAATACATTGCTAATTGCGACGATTAATAATAATTAGTTTGGTTTAAATTTGAAAATGTAATACTTTTACTACCTCAGATCGTCATCTATGATATTCGGAGAAAATTAATTCATCAATTATTTCGTTTCGATTTTAAGATTATGAAACACCAGGTCAAGTATGATTCATCAAAACTTCCTTTTTGAAATTAAATGGAAACATTCATTGAAACGCTACTTTCCTTTTTCAGTTTCCTAAAATTAGAACATTGAGTAAACATAACATATTACACTTGCGGATCTATGTGATTGAGATTTGTATCACAAAATCTACTTTGAACGTTTTGCGTATTTGAAAGAATTGTATAAGAATGGAAA
Organism: Sinohyriopsis cumingii; assembly: GCA_028554795.2. Classification (NCBI taxonomy): domain Eukaryota; kingdom Metazoa; phylum Mollusca; class Bivalvia; order Unionida; family Unionidae; genus Sinohyriopsis; species Sinohyriopsis cumingii. The sequence continues at coordinate 21,795,125 of CM068830.1, forward strand.
AGACTTTCTGTCGATCAGAAGTAAACGTTAATAATCAAACTCATGTTTGAAACCATTATTTCACTTGTTTAATGATTTATATGTATTTTTATTCAATATATATCTTTGGTCCATAACTATTGTTTAACAAAACTAAACTTGAATTTGTTTGGGGTATGTTGAACAGATTTACTTTCTTTTCCATATCAAGGTAAGAACAATAGGTGTGATCAACGCATTGATCGTGCTGTTATCAGTATCCGTACGAGATGCAATTGCTCGGCGCCACGCATCACAATGTGTTTACAACTTTCTTTTAAAGGGAATATTATCAGTTTAAAAAAGGCAGAATCGGAAGATGTTTTGAGACTTCAATTACCGAATCAACTGAAAATTATATTAGAAGCTATGCAATTTCACATATCGCCTATAAGTTTACAGTTATCGAATTTCAAAGTTTGGCTAGAATTGAACAGTTATCGACTGTCAAAGTTTGGCTAGAACTGAACAGTTATCGAATTTCAAAGTTTGGCTAGAACTGAACAATTATCGAATTTCAAAGTTTGGCTAGAACTGAACAGTTATCGACTGTCAAAGTTAGGTAAGAAGTGAACAGTTAATCATTTCAAAGTTTAATTTACTGATATGATATTTTACTTCTTTAGAACTTACTTGCAAGGTTGCGATCTCCCAAAATAATCTCTATAATACATGTTTTAGTTTTTGTTCAATGTAGTGCTACAAAACAATTTAACAGATAGAATTTGTCATGTTAGCAAGACCGACAGCACACCAGCAGAAATATCGCACTGCGACACTTGCACTATCTCAACATGTTCATAGAAAACGACATTTTCTGGCACAGATTACATATTAATCGAATTTTAAGTTAACGTTGTTCATTTTATTGTATATAACATATGCTTTGGTTAATGCAAGTTCTGAGACTGGTTCCATAAAATGTGTAATGCAATATCGCATCCTATGAGAACAGAATCAGTTGAATTTTATAATTTTCGGCATTCTTTCGTGAGACATTTTTATTCGTGGTTGTCGAGGCTCACCTTCCTTCCCGACATTCGATTTTGTTCCGATTTCACCATGATGCTCACTTTCAGTTAACAAAACAGTGGCAAGCATTACTGGGGAAAACAAAACAGATTAATTCAAGTTATCCAAATATAATGCTTCTAAACTCACCATCATATAATACGTCCAAATTTTGGTTATGTTTCTCAATCCATAACGATACAGCGTCTCTTTGATCATTTCAATACACACCACATACTTACGGAAACAAAGGTCGAAGTATCATCTGATATTTCAATGAGTTGTTTTTGTCGAATGCGAAAGAATGTTACATCATGAAGAGTGCAACGGTGACCGCTTCTTTGACGTAGGAAGTTTATTAACCTGTTACATTGCACTCGTATATTTTCATGTTTTATCATTATAAAATGGGGACATGAAGTTACATAGCTGAAAATTATTCTTTTGAGTTTTATACAGTGGAATATTTGTTACAGATCTCATATGTATACATGATGGATCCGACTTTAACTTGTTGAAGTAAATTAACGCCAATATCTCGAATACCGGTGTAAGTGTTTGAGTCTTACTGCATGTGTATAAGAATCTGATACATTTACATTGAGTTCACACTGTTCCATCAAATGTATGTTTTCGCTTAAGAAGAAAAAAAAACACAAGCATGTTTAGAGTACTATATCCAATCATATCTAAAAGTTATGTTGGCTGGCTAATTTATCATCGAAATAAACAGTTTTAGCGCCACAGAAGCAATGAACCATGCAGGTCACGATTAGGATACATATTTAGGCAAAGTTCATAACAAAATTTAAACTAATAATAACTAGAAGACAAAATGTTTTATAAGAAGTTGCTTTCCAGAAAGTCTTTTATACGTTATCTTTTCTTTTTTTTTTTTTTGATAGCCCCAAAAGGTAACAAAATTGGAATTGATATTAATTGGTTCAATTGAAAGGAATGCTCCAGTTTTGCTGCTGTAATAGTCAGAATAAATTCAGGGAATACCATGCCAATATTGTGCCAGTCATTTTAGGCCTACAGGCAGGAGAAGTAATAACAAATATGTAATTGTATGATAAATATATACGCTGTGGCTCATATTCAGAAAATGAAACAGCGTAACAAAGTTTAACCGTCAAATCATATTCTTGGACACCCAAGGGAAAACATATTTCTAGTATCTTTTTGAAAAACTAAATTGCTTGTCAAGTTCTATCCAACAAATCAAGATCCAGGATATTTGATGGATACAAATATAAATAAAGTCTCATTTCCTTGGCCTATAATCATTGAAAAGTAGAACACTGCTTAAACGGAAAGCGTCACTTCTTGTAATATGTAAACATCTTATATAGTTGAAAAGATATCACTGAAATAATCTGAATAGCTTTATATACATGAGAAAATCTGACTAAAATAGTCGAGCCCTTTACATTGACTAAATTGAAGGGGATGTTGAAAATATTTTGATTATATTTGTAGGTTACTGCAATTGTATGGAAAAATAAGAACGAGTTTTCGAAAAATACTGCACGAGTTCAAATTACAGATACAGTAACCCTTTTATCATATGCTGATTTGTTCAACTACCTAAGACGTAATAATAAAAGACATTACAAGAAACAATTTAATTGAATTTAAGCTTTATTCCCAAATAAATTCACAGCCGTAGATTCATCAACAATTCATGCGTACATAGCTTGGAAAAGTGATAGAGAACCTTTCGACATGACTGGTTCATAATTATTCACAATAAAATCAGACATTTTTTCACCCAACAAATGTATTTCTTTTAAAAAATGACCATGACCTTAACTCCTGAGAAATATAAGCATCTCCTAAACTTTCTACCTTTTGTTTATCAAGATAGGTCTTGAGATTTGTTTGTTTGTTTTTTTTTTTAACGGCGCATCAGCACTTTTAGGCTATTTAGCGCCAAACAAAGTGTTACTTGTATAATCTTTTAAAACTTATAAAAGGTTCTATATCGACCAGCGATATAAAAGAACAAATGGTTGAAATTAAAAACTGTAAGATGGTAACGGTGCAAAATAAAGCTTCCCGATCAACGGGAGATGTAAAAAAGATGAATAGGTATTAAAATGGGACGGTATGTATATTGCATAAAACTGCACAAGGTGATAGCATAAAAGTCAGAGTTTAGAGTAAATATTTACGGCTTTCAAGAACTCGATAATACGAGTGATGTTTATATTATCAAAAAGTTCTTTCATGTCATGCACAACGTAATAACGATCGCGCGTAGGTTGTAGGTCAAAGCACTCTATCATAAAGTGCTTGACAGTGAATGGTTCATTGCAAGAAACGCACTCTGGTGGGTCTTCACCTTTTAGTATGTGGGTGTGGGTGATATAAGTATGACCAATTCGGATTCTTGCAATGACTACCTCCTCCCTACGAATGCTTCTGTAGGAAGGAGTCCATTCTCCTAGAGTTGGTTTGATTGCATGAAGTTTGTTATTTACAGCATCATTCCATGATGCCTGCCACTTCTGACGTAAGAGCTTTCTGATACAAGGTTTAAAATCAGTACATGGTATTTTAAAATCAGATGGTCCTTGAGAAAGGGCCATTTTAGCAGCGCGATCTGCTTTTTCGTTACCTTTAATACCAATGTGGCTAGGTAACCAACAGTATATTATATTGTGGGAGACACTCAGCTCGGTATTTTTGACGAGTATGTTTTTTAATAATGGGTTCTCCAGTTTTCTATTGTGTAGTGACTGGAGTACTGATAGCGAGTCGGAGAAGATGATACTGTTTAAAATACGGTTCTTTTCTATATGTTGCAGAGCAAGGTCAATTGCTCTGATTTCGGCTGTAAAAATTGATGCTCCATTTGGTAAGCGAACTTGCGTTGTGTGATTTCCACAAACAAAGGCTGCAGCAGCCTTTTCCTCATCCTTTGATCCATCAGTGTAAATTCTCGTGTAGTTTTTAAATTCGGTGAGGAGTTCATGGTAAGAGTTGTGGAAGATAGAAGGGTTTGTTTCGGATTTTTTTCCATCGTGTAGCGTAAAACGTACTTTTGGTTGTTTAATTAGCCAGGGTGGTGTTTCGGAGATGGATGTTTTCTGAATTTTTGAAAGATCTATATTTGTAGTGTCAAGGCTGGATGATATTCTAATGCCAAAGGAAGGTATGGCGTTTGGTTTATTTTCGTATAAAGTTTTGTATTTGGGTTGAAAAACAGCCGAAAAAGCAGGATTCAGAGGGTTTGATTTTAATTTGAGAGCATACTGTGCGGAAAGCATTTCTCTACGATGCGATAACGGTGGTTCATTCGCCTCAGCTAGAAGGCTTTCACACGGGGATGTTTTAAATGCTCCCAGAGCCAGTCTTATTCCCTGATGATGAATTGGATCAAGCATTTTAAGATACGATTTTCTGGCAGAACCATACACAACGCAACCATAGTCTAGTTTGGAGCGAATAAACGTTCTATATAAATTCAGGATGACTTTTCTATCAGCACCCCAGTCAGTGTGCGCTACTACTTTAAGTAGGTCAAGTGCTTTTAAGCATTTGGCTTTCAAGTTTTTTAGGTGTGGAATAAAAGTCAGTTTTCTATCAAAGATAATACCCAAAAATTTTGTTTCCTCAACAACTGGAATAGGTGTTCCGTCCAGCGTGAGTTTAGGTTCATCGTGGTGTCGTCGTAATTGACAGAAATGCATACATGCCGTTTTTGATTTCGAGAATTTGAAACCGTTCGTACTAGCCCAATTTTGAATCTTGTTGATATTTTGCTGTAGTTGTCTTTCAATTGTATGCATGTGCTTTGACCGATAACATATGAGAAAATCATCAACATATAGTGAGCAATCCACACCAGGAGTCAAACACTTGGTGATGTTATTAATTTTGATATTGAAAAGTGTCACAGATAAAATACTGCCCTGGGGCACAACCATCTCTTGCTCGTGCAAATCTGAGAGAGTAGAGCCCACTTGTACCTTGAATTCTCTGTCGGAGAGGAAGTTGGATATGAAAGAGGGCAGACGGCCTTTTAGACCTAGATCGTGCAGGTCTTTTAGTATCCCGTACTTCCATGTTGTGTCATAGGCCTTTTCTAAATCAAAGAAAACCGCTACTAAATGTTCTTTCTTGATAAATGCATCGCGAATGAATGTTTCTAGTCTAACCAGATGATCGTTGGTGCTCCGTCCATAACGAAAGCCACTTTGGAAAGGAGATATTAAATTGTTAGTTTCCAGGTACCATACAAGCCGAGAATTGATCATTCGTTCCATTGTTTTGCACATGCAGCTTGTGAGTGCAATAGGTCGATAGTTGGTAGGATCTTCACTATCTTTACCGGGTTTGGGAACTGGTATTGCTGTTGCTTCTTTCCATATTTTAGGTAGGTTACCAGTAATCCATAAATCATTGAAGAGTTTTAAAAGAGATGTTAAAGATGATTCTGGAAGATGTTTTAAAAACTGGTAATGTATTGTGTCAGGCCCAGCGGAAGTATCATGGGCCTTGTCTAAAGCCTCCATAAGTTCTGATAGTGAAAACAGCTGGTTGTAGCTTTCCGAGTTGTTGGATGTGAATTTTAAACGTGACTTTTCTTTTTGAGTTTTCAATTTTTGGAAGGCTTCGGAATAATTAGATGATGACGAAGTTTTAGAGAATGTATCAGCAAGAACATTTGCTATGTCACGTTTTGAGCTAAGATTGTTATTGTTCACTTTTAGATGTCGGAAAGAATTGTGTTTTCTCTTTCCGTTTATTTTTCGGATCGTGTCCCAAACTTTCTTAATTGAGGAACGAGAGTTTAAAGAGGAAACATATTTCATCCATGATGCTCGTTTACTTTCTTTGATTGTGCGGCGAGCTTTGGCCCGGAGAATACGATATTTACTTAAATTCTCGGGCGTCGGATGATTGTTAAATTTTTTCAAGGCTTCTCGGCGTTGCCGTATGGCTTCCTTACATTCCTTAGTGAGCCAAGGTTTTAGGGTTCTTTTACAGTTTGCTGAGGACTTGGGGATAGATTCTTCTGCAATGTCGGTTAAAATAGATGTAAAATGCTGAATGGGGTTGTTAACATTGAAAACTGTATCCTCATTCAGCCTGGTTTTACAGAGTGTTTCGAATTTGGCCCAGTCGGCCTTCTTTAAATTCCATTGTGGAATTATTTCATCAATTGTAGAGTTATGATTTACAAAGGAGATTGGGAAGTGATCGCTGCTGTGAAGGTCATCAGCGACCTTCCATTCATAGTCCAAAAGCAGCGAAGGAGAACAAATTGTCAAATCGATGCATGTGTATGTACCCGTGCCTGGGTGTAAATATGTAGGTGTTTTGGTATTATATAGACACAGATCGTGTCTAGAACTAAAGTCTTCAACTTTGTGACCTCTGTCACTTACATGATTCGATCCCCATAAAATGTTATGGGCATTAAAATCCCCGAGTAAAACAAAGGGTGCGGGAAGCTGTTGAACAAGATTATCGAGTTCGTTTGGTACTAGGTTAGTGTTTGGTGGTAAATAAATAGAGCAAAATGTAATCACTCGATGTAGAGTGACGCTTACAACAATGGCTTGTAAATTGGTGTTTAAAGGAATGAAACTATGAGGAGCTCTGTTGTTCACAATAACAGAAACTCCTCCTGATGCCCTATCAACATTTGGAGAGCAGGTGTTAAACAGGGAGTAGTTTTTAAATGTGATGTTGTCCGTATCTTTCAAGAAGGTTTCTTGAAGGCATAGTACCGCAGGATCATGTTCGTTTAAAAGCAGGAGAAGATCATTGTAATTTGCTTTAAGTCCTCGACAATTCCATTGTATGATAGTGTTTTTCATTATAAATTTAAATTAAAGATTGTGGAGCTAGGTTAGACCTTTCGCAGAGGGAATTTGTTTTGTTATTTCTCTGGAGGAAGTACGGGGTGAATTTTTTGTTTGTAGGTCTGGAGTTCCCTTGAGCGCATGGAGCAGATTCTTCTGCATCCATGCTCTCGATGTCTCCAAACCTGTTATAAAGTTTGATGGGGTCATCTGACCCCTTTTGTTGTCTGTTTCCGTGAGATTTTTTACTCTTTGGTGATTTAGGTTGTTGGGTATTATTAAATGTAGTCTGAGTAGATGCCGTGTTTTTCTGTGCTTGGTAATGGGGGGTGTTTGAATTTGGTGTTGAATCGGGTGCTTCTGTTTGTGTTTGAGCGTCCTTCGTTGTTTTAGGATTGCTCTTCACTACAGTGGAGAAGGATGGGCCAGGATGGGCTGTTTTTGCCTGTACAATTTTTCTGGCTTCTGGATAGGGAATATTATTTGTGTATTTTACCCTCTGAATTTCCTTCTCCTGTTTCCAGGTATCGCAATCCTTGGAATTTGCGTGGTGCTCTTTTCCGCAGTTGACACAATGCGGAGTTGCTCTACAATCAGATTCCTGATGAGCATTGTCTCCGCATCGGCCACATATTTGGCTCTTGGAGCAGCGGTCTTCGTGATGGCCGTATTTTTGACACTTATAACACCGAAGGGGGTTGGGAATGTAAATCTCTACCTTTACTTGCAAAAAGCCAACTTTTACCACTTTGGGTACAGTTGGCTTGTTGAAGGTGAGTACAATGGTGTTGGTGTCCTGCAGATTGTTATTACGTTTAATACGTATTCGTCGGACTGCAGTGACACCTTCATCTTTCATTCCTTCGATGATGTCAGCGTCGGTGACTCCAGCCAAGTCACGGCAGCGAATCACGCCATTGGACGTATTCAGTGTGGTGTGAGCGAATGAGGTTACTGGGATATCAAAGAACGTTTTCATTTTCCTGATATTGTCTGATTGATTGTCTGATTTGACCCTATCAACATGTTGACCCCATAATAACATCTCTATATTCAACCTATGGGTAATTTTAGCATATGATTTCCCGTTCGTGCCAACAATGTTATGATTTACGAGCTTGATACAACTTTGGAGAATTTTAACATAGGATTTTCCATTGAAGTCGAAGAATAATTTCTGTAAATATAACTGACTGAATTACTGATTTCCTGTTGAATGAAAATGTTGACTATATACGGACCTACACATGGATTTGTCATATTGCATGCTTAAAGGTGTGACTAAGAAGTTTAGGTGTCAAGTTTTGGAAAGTAAGAAGCATCTGTTGATTTATTATGACCGTCACTTTTATGTCAGATGGCGGATTTCTTCATCACTTTCTCACCCCCATCCCACCACTCACCCAGTATATTATCTTCTTACAGACATCTCTCTTCACTGACAAAGCATTGATACAATAGTTAAAATGGTCAGATCCCGGACACCGTTCATCACCGGAAAATAAACATTTGCTATTCGATTCTATTGTCAACTAATAATCTATTATAAAATGTTTCATTGTGCCAAGGCAGATCTTATATTTTTCGCAGGAAGAAAGGGCAAATACTACGCTGTATGTAGCACGCCCGTATACGGAACTGTTGTGAAAATCACGGATGTGAATTGCATCCGTAGTCGATCTATTATACACCATCAAGTGATGCTTGAAACCTCGATTACTTAAAATAGAAATGACGTAAATGTCTCAACGGCGGCTGGGCACATCAATGGCATTCTCATTTCATTTGATCATTTCACTTGCACGCATCATACGATCGGTAAGTCATATCTGGAACGAGTTTTAGGCATGTAAATTAAGGATCTAGTTAATATATTTTATATAAAGACGCTTTAAAAGTGAATGTATTAATAGGTTAAAAAGCACGAAGAAACGAGAAGACAGTATAATTATATAGTCTTTAAAGAGGGCTGTTTTTGCTATTTCATTTGCAGCAATTATTTCTCTTATACTGTCAGCTGAAGACCAGTCCATATATTTTCTGTGTCTTGATTGTCCTAAAAACAATTTCAAAGTTTATATTTGTGATAAAATGTCATGTGATTTCTCGATAGAGATGAAATCTTACATGTGTGTATAAGGGTGTAAAGTTGTATATCATCTCGCTATATTTTTTCATTTTGATGGAATTTCACACCACACAGATACATATATATATATATATATATATATATATATATATATATATATATATATATATATATATATATATATATATGCGGGTGAGTGAGGGTTGTATAATACCAGCGATTTTTGAACATATATATATATATATATATATATATATATATATATATATATATATATATATATATATATATATATATATATATATATATATATATATATACATATTTATTTATATTTATAAATATGATATGCTATTCACGAACGCACAACTTTGTTAGCATCTATATATATATATATATATATATATATATATATATATATATATATATATATATATATATATATACTGGTGGCGACTCATTTACAATAATTTCCCAACATTTCAAAACTGAGCAAACAATGAAGATCTTCAGAAGGACAAATACAGTATAAACACCAAACACAGAAGCCGAGAAGTAAACCTGAACATTTCACATGTTTATTCAAGAAGGAATCAACCACAAAACTAGTTTTGAAACGAAGCACGAATAAAAGAAACAAACAACAAAGAGAAAGATTAAAAACGACATTAAAGAGAGCAAATACCATTCATAGTTTGCATTATTGTCAAATCAGCTAAATGTCATAAAATCAGTGCCGGATTACGAAATGGGCAGAGTAGGCACGGGCCTAGGGGCCCCGCGACAACGGATCAATATAATATTGATAAAACGTATTGGGAGATAATTTGATGGGAGGGGGGCAAGATTTCAAATGCCTAAAGACCTCAAAGCCTCCACAAGGTTTAATCCAAAATTGCATACAATTAAGCAAAGACCATCCGTGGAACTGAGTGATGATCGCACGGAGAATCAAACTGTTTCCACCGAGTTCCAAGCTTTGGACAACGGAAGAAAACTGAACGTGTCGAGAATCAGCATCATATAAGACAATATACTGTACGTATATACGATTAGCTGGTACGTTGTATGGGGAAAAGGTATTAAATTAAATGTGTCATGAGAAGGTTCTAGCCTGCCGTAAGGAATTTTAGATGTTGGACTTCAGCATTTGCTGGAAAGAATAATGTGGTTCGCATGTTAGGTCAGTGTATGTGTTCCATTCCAGGAACGTAAAGGGGGTAATAAAAATTAAATTTAACTTCTTTAATTACTCGAAAGCAGACTTAATCATATGCTGAGAGTTATTGGGAAATTAAAATAAATATTTCTCAGTTGCTGGCGTAGTGGATCTGTTCGAGTATATATCTAACGGTTAATCTGTAATAGTCTACAGCCCCTTAGGGTGCCTCATTGGAGAGTTTTTGATCAAGAGTTCCTATGATATACAAATGTGTTATTTTAATGCTGATTACAATTCCGTTCATTCTTTAAAAGCATTGGCTGATTTTTGAATACGTAATAGTTCAACTTAAGGGCATGGGTCCATAGCGTGACCACATAGTCTTTAGGACGTAAACGGACATGTTAACCAGCCCTTGCCTTCTTGAAGGCTTGATTCCCCCTTCGTGTAAGGTGATGATTTTTAATGCACATATATCTTAAGTGAGGAGGATCTTGTGTGGGAGACAATACTATGTTGTGTTTTCTTTATTAGTTGAATATGTAGTTTGTTTTCAAGGTAAGAAGGTTGCTTACCCACAAGATAATATATATATATATATATATATATATATATATATATATATATATATATATATATATATATATATATATATATATATATATATATATTGTCTTTGTCCAGAACTGCAAGAGAAGAAAATGAAAGTCAGTCAAATGATCATTACAAAGAAATTCTTTGTGATTACTTGTATTCTGACTGTAATACTTACTGTCACCGCAAGGCCCAGTGGAGACGTGGCAACCCAATGTGTCTACTTGAGGAAATACGGTCGGTGTGTTCCATTTCCAGTGCGCGCGCCTAATAATATCATCTGGAGCCAGCTGATTAAACTTTGCTTAGAAACGGGTCTGATTTGTGTTGGTGAAATCTGTGACTGCATCAGCAAGAAAATACATTTATAGAAGCATATTTTGATATAGTAAGTTAATGCCTTTAAGAACTATTATACATCTGATGTACATAATAAATTGGTAAGAAGGATAGCATGCTTACATCGTACCTGACAGCGGAGCAAGTGAAAGCATTGCTGAATACCTTGCAAATGTTTCATCGGAATTCTACTGAATAAGTGACAAATAACAACATTAAGAATGACAATTAAACGACAATCAACTTGAGAAAGAATGCCACTAAATTTCACTTTATAGGAAAATATACATAGAAATATCAAGCAAATTGTATCCACAAACTGCAAGAAGATTATTTTGTATTTTTGATTGTACATAAACGAATATTCAAGAAACAAATGTCTCTGTGTAAATTACATAATGACTATGTCCTAATAATTATGTGGCCATTACTTAATTTATATCTTTGATGATGTATTATTCATTTTCATCATACTTTGCGTAAGTATGGTAGTAATATTTCTCGTTATCATCTTTCAGCAGGGTAGATGCAATAGCTCTAGTAGCTGAGCTTCGGACTCAAAATTCAATGATCGGAGATTCAATGCCCGGGTAGACTTCTTCAGTGTGTCCTTGGGATATGTATTTAGCTCCCATTTCTCTGGCAGGACATAGCCAAAATTAAGTGGTCAAAGTGCTTCAAAATAAAAGTCAACATAAATCCTTTTTGCGTGTTTACTCTTGCTATACCTATATTCCTGTAAGTTATATATTCTTTAACTAAATAAGACCTGGTTATAAGATAACTTTTATAATGATATTTTGAACATAAACAAACATAATTCTAACGGTCTTATTATTACATGATTTGTATTTCCTGTAAAGGTTTTATTCCAATATTGTCTCTGGAATTTGCGGCATTTTTCTTATTTTACATTGTCACACACCGAACTATCCTGATGACCTATGCCACGAACTTTAATAACCAAGACAGGTGTACCTTCCAATTTAATTTTATAACTATCCATTTGCTAGATCGTTCACAAAATTGTAAATAGTAAATAAAATAAAGATTTGGAAACCAGGGCTAGTTGCTTATGTACTTCCCTCCCCTACATAATGTGCGAGTTACATTAACGATACACTATATTAGCAAAGTAATCATATTGTGAAAATATGTATCATTATTTGCAAATGAATGAGCTTGTTGCAAATAGATTACACGTTCATCGTAAGTTCACTTAGAAACCAAAGGAAGCAAAGTTCAATATTAACTTGACCGCATGGGAAAATGAATATGACATCATCGCTATGCAAAACATTTATAATTAAACGGGCAAAGAAGCTCCGACGGAAGTACACGTGGAAGCTCCATCTTTTCATGCGTTTCCAGGACATCATTTTAACCATTTAATTTAACTGTCAAGTAAGCGTAGTCCTAGAAATGTTCACGTTGTCTCGAATTCATCGTTTTCTAGAGTTTGAGGATGATTTTGATTTATATTTGTAGACTGACATAGATAGATATAATTATGCAACAATAAATCATCAAGGGCAGGAAAGACAACTCGTGATTTCTTTGTAAAGTGTTCTGGATTGTTATCTGGACGTAAGTTAATATTGGTACTTATGATAAACGCGGAGGAAAAGCAATCGAATTATGCAGGCTACAATTTAATTGTTTTGTTGTTACATGATAAATTATATATCTGAATATGCTTCAATTATTGAAAATATATCCAATTCTCAGTTTGAGATTGTTTTATTATTTATCAAAGATTGTTCACGACTATCCATTTAGAAATTAGAAGATAAAATATTTTCATATTCGTCATATGAGAAGAGACAACAATATTGGTTGGTAAAGCAGCTATTTTAAAAAAAGATCTGGAAAAGCAAATCAAGTTGAAAACAAAGAGGAGCAGATGATGGAAGGCGTTTAGGTAAGGTCATGTACAGCATTGATAGAAGAGGGAGATAAATACACAAAATAGTTGTGAACTTAGATAAAAGTCATTTTATCAGTCATGTGATTCAGTAAAATATTATAGAAAGCAAAAATGGAAGCAAAAATATATCCCTAAATTTGATAATACACGAAGAGGCTCCATTTTCCTTTTCAGAAACAATCAAACATTAAACATATGTCAAATATGAGAAGTCCAGATCGAATGTATCTACTGCTGGTAGTGTTGTCTTAAATTTTGACAAATATTGGTCTTTTCTTTTTAAAGGTATATTTCTCTTACGCATAGGAGGAGTTATCTTCTATTCGAATGGAAGGATTCGTTACTTGTAGACATAGAGGCGATATCAAATTGGCAGTCAATCCCCGTTTTAATGTCTAGCTTGATGTTCAACGCAGATGTGATAAATACAAAAAATATACATTTGGAAATTAACAAATTGAACATTTTCCAAGAATATTTTTTCTCCAAAAATCATTAGAAATGGAAAGTTTGAAAGAATGCCACCAACATATAAATGAGTACAAACTTATAAAGTAATAAATTTTACATCGTGACCCATTTATGTAGAGCTCCATGGTTCCAGTGCAACGTGTTAATTGATTCCATTTCGCTGAAAAGAAACGTACAACTTTTATGATTTAGATTTCTAATAACTGAAAAATCGTTGAATTTGAACTGTTGGTTATTTGCTTCTACTGCATTCGTCTATGAAAGCAAATTAATTTTCTTCTTATGACCGGAATTTTTTTTATTATATAACACGATACTAAGAATGAATGAACTCTTATATGACAAGTTAAATATGAAACTAAAGCTAAAAATGACTTGACAATTGCATCAACATGCGATACACAGTGGTCAGTTGACAATTGCATCAACATCCGATACACAGTGGTCACTTGACAATTGCATCAACATGCGATACACAGTGGTCACTTGACAATTGCATCAACATCCGATACACAGTGGTCACTTGACAATTGCATCAGCATCCGATACACAGTGGTCACTTGACAATTGCATCAACGTCCGATACACAGTGGTCACTTGACAATTGCATCAACATCCGATACACAGTGGTCACTTGACAATTGCATCAACATCCGATACACAGTGGTCACTTGACAAGTGAATCAACTTCAATAAAAAGTGGTCGTGAGAGACAACCTGATACACTGAATATATAACAAATACTTTATAAGTTCCGGTGTTTTTCAAAATCAATCACTTTTATCTAGGCACTATGGGATTGCGGACTGTATGCAAGATTTACTGACCTCCAAAACTGGACAGGTCGGCATAACCTTCTCACCTCCAAAACTGACGATTTGATAACGGAAGTGTTAGAATGTGGATGGGCAACATTACGTTTTCCAAACACATTCTTAAAAAGAAATTTACTTAGTTCAAATTACAATTAATACCTATGTTAGAAAATGACCTTAGCAAGCTATCATCACAAAATACGTAATGGGGCCAATTGTTTAGAATTATTGTGTTACACTCGTAATTTACCTACCTGGGCGTCAAGCTGGGATACTATTCAAAATTGGACAGTACACCGCCAGATAGCAGTGCCCTTATCTATCGGCGATGGTACATAGTGAATGAATATAGTCTGAAAATAGATAGTTGCAAAACAAACTAGCAATTATTGAAGACACACAATCATACAGTTCATCCATCTTACACCAAAATGTGGTGATAAAATGCATATAATATCGAAGTTTCTGAATAACGAAGAATAGAATAATTACATACCTCATTCAAAAATCAATTTTTCGTTTCTTTTTTAAATTGGTTTAATTTCTGCTAAGCTTTCTTCAAACTGTCAACTCTTCTGTTTCGAGAACAAAAGTGAGCACGGGAAACTCTGTATTGAACATGGCATTATAGCATAAACGGTTTGTCTACTGATGTTACCATGTACAAGAAATATTATATGTACACTCAAACACAAACACGTACAACATTCTCGAGCGTGTACATAACTCGCTATACATATACATGAAGTTATAAGGTGAAATAATAAAATTACTAATTTGGAATTTAGGTCAAATAAAAGTTTTGTAAACGATCTCAACTCCACAAGAAACTTTTTCTCCTTGATGTCTAACATTTTACGATGAATTTACACATAGGAATGGCTTTTTTCCCCTTTCCTTGTATATTTATCTTTCATAATATCATTTATCTTTTTCTTGGATTAATAACTTATTTTCTATAAATGCATCCATACACTTGCTTCAATTTAAGAACGAGCTTAGAAATGAGAATATACAAGTCTGTACGTTACTCATTGTTTACGATAGCTCCCGGATATAATAGCATCTGACCGTTATGACATGTGAATTCATTTCATATTAAATATAATAAGGATTACTCGGCATGTAATGGCATTGCCATTTACGGCTATGAATTATCGTAAAATGTTTCATGCGAAAAGGATTTATAAATAAGTATTTTTTCAGCAGGCCCTGATTACTAATCCCACTTTTCATGGAGATTGTTAACAGTTCATGTGCCATTTGTATCCGAGCGTGGTTGTGTGTGCAGTGTCTTTCCATGTTATGAGTCGCCACATCCATAGTAGTCGCCCACCCACCCAGCCAAATAGCTAATAGTTTGAATTTCAGTTTCAAGATCACAATACAATTTCCTGCAAGCAAATTTTCTCACAGGGTAACGAATCGTGATGATTTGAGGTCTAACCTCTGTTATTTCACGACAATGCAATAATTACGAGTAGATCGTCCAAAATACATACCGATTGCTTTTAAATAAATGTATCAATATATATATTCTGCCATTGTTTACAGCATTGATCTGTATATATCATTTTAGCTGCAATTTTAGGAGTTGCCACATGATAGGCTTATTTAGCTATCTCAACTAAACATTCATAAATTCTTTAATACATACATTAGCTCTATATTAATTTAAACTCGTCTTACATATACACCTTTATAGCTGCATCAGATTGTCTGAGATGAGAATAATGTGGAAAATTCCTTTATTCCAGTTTTGAAAGATATCTTCAGACACAATTAAGATATTAGCAGGAAATACCCTTTATCAGTTATTAACCCTGACAGATCTTATCATTTTGTCTGTGATTTCATACAGATTTGCAGATAAAGGTAATTTGACACTTGAAGTTGTCTACATCATCAAATTGTATTGGACATGTGTCCAGAAGTATGTTGTATGCTTGCAATTTCATCGGATATCTGTCCCAAAATGTTTATTCTTGTTTAAGTGGTATTGCGATGGTCTGTGACAGTTATGGAAAATTAGTAACTGATTCCACGGCATAAACGCAAACATGTGTATTGCTTTTGAAATGTTAAATATATCAATACGGAATGCTTAACTTTTGTCCATGGTTGAAGATTGTACTTTAAGGTAACTGACATTTGTAAACAACACGTGTACATAGCTTCCATTTTTCCATGATTGCAACTTGTAAGTTACATGTTAATATAACTATTGTTGTTCAGAACATTATAGAAACAGACATGTTTACAATTTGACGGGAATTTTCAAATGACGCACATCTAGGTCAAGTGAATACTTTGTATAAATAGATACTTGATAAACAAATAAGACATTCCTATCTTAGATCAGTCTGTGGAGTCAATTTGTTATCAGAGTTTACAGTTGTGTTCTGAAAAAAATCGAGATATAGATTGAAAGAATTAGATCTGGTAGGCGGCGCACTCTTCCTACCTTTACGCACAAATTCAGGATTAGATGTTACCATATACATTTGGTTAGTGGCACCCTTTCAGTTTAAATGTAGAAAATTAGCTTCTTTACTTTGCGAAAATTGCTCAAAAACCTGTAACGGTAAAGAGACCATTGTACCTTTTTATCAAAAAGAATACTTCTTGACAAAGTTCGTGATGTTTAAGCTTAACTGTTGTACAAAAGAGTGTTGATCATAATGTGTTTGATGAATATATCTTGCAGAGTTATGAGTTGGTTCACGAGGCATATTAAAAAGGGTTTTAAGAGTTGTACAAAATAAAATGGACAAACCCAGGTAAAATTTGAAAGGGAAAAATAACAAGTTTGTTACGTAGGGCTCAGTCAAGAAGGTTGATAAAGATCACGATAACGAAGCGAAGAATGGCAGATAAAGGGAAGCAAATCTGATAGTTAATTTAGATTAAGTGAGTTTTGCCGTGCTTATGTCAAATTTTAGGATATATTGTTGGACAAGGTCAAGTTAAATCTATCGAAGTTAATGTCAACGCTATGTCTGAATTTCCAGTGATTAATCAAAGGGCAACTAATGTGAATTTTTGGTATGGCTAGATACTATCTTAAATTTTGTTAAAATATCTTCATAATTTGCTCGGTTGTGACAAATTGTTGAGTTAAAGGTCCCATGTTTCACTGTTCTGACAAATGTCAGTATCTTTTGACAAATTAAAGGCCATACGTAAAGGTGCATCAATTCTTCCAGCTCCAAATTTCAGTCAATCATTTATTATATATGTTGATGCAAGTGATGTGGAAGTTGGTGGAGTATTGATTCAAGGAGACAGATATGGTGTGGATCATGCAGTGTGCCATTTTTTAACACAAATCAACATTGCAACACTTTGACGTGTACGTTAGTTCTTCTCTATCCCCAATTATCATATTCTGTGATCACAACCCTTTACGTTCATTATCAAAATGAAGAAAGTGATAGTTGAGATGACGTTAATTGCTGCAAGAATATAAATTACTGACACTAGAAACATCCGAGGAAAAGATAATGTAATTGCAGATGCACTTTCACGTGTTTAGAAGTTACTATATTGCTTTATTTTGTGTATATTTTGTGCAATTAAGTCACTCCAATATCAGTAGAATCCGATTATATTCCTTCACTTAAGTCTTCACTGAGTGGGACAGGTACAACTAAATGAATTACATTTTTAACCTGGCTATCTCTTTCAAAATATTAGTACCCCTATAACTTATTCAGATCTCAGAGGCACTAACATTATTTAACTCATTCATTTTCTTCTTAAGCTTGTAAGGTCCGTAATATAATTTGGAAGACTGAGAGAGACAGAACCCCATTATTACCAGACTCAAATGTTCTCTCCATTTTAGGTCTATCAAACCATAAAAATTTCACTTTTGACTTGAATTTCTCAATTGTTAATTCAAGCATAATAGGCTGGAAAGTTCGAGACCTAAACTTTGACCCTTGACCCGATGGGATAGATTTGGGAAGGTCAAATTGAGTTTTAAAAACCTTTATCAAAGCTTTAATATTCCTCAAAGGAATTGCCTCTGGAAACCTTGTTGACGCACACATAACGGTCAACAGGCATTGGTTACCCGACTTGATTTTAGGTAAGGACCAACACAATCTACCATAATTCTACTAAATGGTTTGTCAAAGGCAGGAATAGGTTCTAGAATAGCCATATGTATTTTCTGATTTGGGTTTTCCTACCATTTGACAGGTATGACAAGATCTACAGTATTTACTAACATCACTTTTGATTTTTGGCCAATAGAAGTGAGTCAGGATCTTGTGATAAGTTTTATTGATCCCTAAATGTCCAACCAAAGGAGTTTCATGGGCCAGACTAAGTATTTCCTGCCTGTAAAGTTGTGGAACTACAAGTTCAGAGTTCACTGACCATCCAATATCCGCAGGTACCTCGGGAGGCCTCTATTTTCTCATAAAAATTCCATTTTTAATAAAATAACAGACATGGACTTTAGTAGCTTCAGTTTCACTAATGGCACATTGAAACAAACAGATGATCTCAGGATCTTTTTCCTGTTCGACGACAAGTCATTGTCGTTTATCACCCTGATTAGAATAAAGAGAATGAGTCGTTAGAGGACGATCACTTTGATCAGTTCATTCTGATTGATCAAAACAATTGGTGAAAGTGACCTCAACAAAAGGCTGACCAATACATGTTTCAGCTAAATGAATACTTTCCTTATCAACATCATTCTCAAGAGCTTTCTTTGCCATAGCCCTGGTAACTGCACAATCTGCGAAGAAATCGGGGAATTCTTTGCAATTGGACCGAATTTCTGATCCAAACAAGGCTTGTCAGTTACAAGTGGATTAGCCACAACCTTGTCTCCAGCTAGGTCGTTGCCTAGTAATAAATGAATGCCCTCAACGGGTAAAACAGGCACTGTGGCGACTGTTACGGGTCCTGATATTAAGTCTGATGACAAATGTACACAATGGAGATGTGAAAATCGCGGATGTGAATAGCATCCGTAGTCAATATATTATGCACCATCAAGTGATGCTTGAAAACACAATTTCTTAAAATAGAAATGGCATAGACTTCGCAAAGGCGGAGCGGTACATGAATGACATTCTCATCAATTGACGTTTACGCTTCATACGATTTGTAGGTCACATTTGGAGCGAGTTTTAAGCATATCAATTAAGGATCTGGTTAATATCTATAATAATAAGAGGCTTTAATATTCAATTAATGAATAGCTAACACTGTATGAAGAAAATACATTTATTTTATATTGTCAAGCGAAGACCAGTCCATACATTTTATAGTTGATTTGATTGTACTACACACAATTTCAAATATTATCTATGTGATTTCATCCGCTACTATATTGTATATTTATACAATGTGCTTCACTTCCCAGGACAGACATGACGTAATATTCAGTGCTTATGTACCGTAAATCCCGCCAGACAAAAGGAAACACATTTAAAGTTAAATTTCGATGAACTCAATTGTTTTGTTCTCCTTGAAAAACCAATATCTCGGTCCATATTTTTTGCAGTAAAAACGACCCAACAAATTAATATATGAATACGTTCCTCATTACCCTGCACACAAATGTACTGCTGTATATGTTACCCATTACCCTGTAAAAAAACAACAACAATATATTGTTGTATGAATTACTCATTAAACTACAAATTAATATACTCTTATCTACCTTACTCATTACCCTACAAATAAATATCCTGTTCAATACATTACTCTTTACCCTATAAAAAAAAATATTGTTGTATACATGACTCATTAGCCTACAAATAAATATAATGGTGTATACATTACTCATTAGCCTACAAATAAATATACTGTTGTATACATTGCTCATTATCCTGCAACAAAATATACTGTTGTATACGTTTCTCATTACATTGCACAGAAATACACTTTTGTATACGTTACCATTACCCTGAAAATATATAATATGGTACAAGTTACTCATTACCCTACAAATAAATAAAATGTTGTATAGTTTATTCATTACCCTGCAAAAAATATACTGTTGTATACGTTAATATTACCCTACGAAAAGTATACCGTTGAATACGTTATTCATTACCCTACAAATAATTGTACTGTTGTATACGTTATTCATTACCCTGCAAAAATATACTATTGTATACGTTATTCATTAGCCTGCAAATAAATATAGACGGTCTTACACGTTACTCATTATCTAGTGGAGCACTCAAAATGTACTTTTCGATGCACACATTCACGCCCCCCATATAAACACAGATATATATATATATATATATATATATATATATATATATATATATATATATATATATATATATATATATGTACAAAGTTATCATGTGAAGATGATTTGTCTTGAAGTGTCAATTGGACATGTCATTTTCATTATTGTCAAGATAAGTCATAAGTTTGTTGAGAACCCATACCTCGCGACAATTTCATGTGAAAGGAATATGACAGTAAAAGTTTGGGCTTGGTAAATGGTTTTAGAAAATTGAGGACATATATATATAGATTGACACAGAGACTGATTTCCACAAGCATTTCAAATCCAATGTAAAGTTCATGTACACGATTGCTGTTACATGATCTAAAATCTACTTCCGACATTTCTCTACGAATAACTTCCTTAAATATGAACAAGATTCTACATTAACAATGCCTGTACAAATCTTTGTACATACCTTTAAATTTTGTTATTATTATTGTGATTGCTGTCATTATTCTCACACTCGTAGGAACTCTGACTATGAAATGTAACTAAGTTCAAGATTGTATATAGCGAGCGTTGCTTAACGCTATTTGATTTTAACTATTGTAATTACATGATAGACCTGCCAACCTGCGACTTGTGTAGACCTTGTTCGGCCGTGACACTTATGACGAGAAGATTACATTCGATGATATTTGATTTAAATCATGGACTGCACTTTATTTATTCCAATGGAGCAAGGATTGTTACTCGTTTAGACTAACTGCGATATCAGGAAGTAGTATATACTGTTTGATGAGACAATTACTTTTGGGGATTTTCTTACTCGTACAGCATCCGGGTCCAATGTCATTTCACTCTAAATATAGTCATTATTTAAAAATAGAATTCCATACTTTCAACGAGGAGGTTGAACACTATATATACTCGACGACTGCTGCGGTAGTGACAGACGTACATCTTCTTTCATTCTAGCGTGTGTGACGCATCTAACATACGGTAAGTGTAATATACAACATTATATACATGTAAGTATTATGATATACTACAAGCGCTAACAGTGAAATTTACGCATCTTAATATTTAAACTCGTTTATTCCCGTAATATTCGACAAATTACCCGAAGGTATTTCGATCTTTTTTATTAGTGTTGTCGAATTTTGAAAAGGCATGTACCACTATATTAGCATAAAATGCTGTGATTGTAGTCTCGGGTGATTTCTTTTCACATGCCGGCCTACGAGCAATTTCTATCCAGTCAGAAAATTCATTTCATCCATAAAATGATTCTATCAACGTTATAATATGCAGTTAACCTAATTATTTATCTGTGAAGGATATGAAGTTCAGAGTCGTCTCAAATTATTAAATATTATATAAAATGTTCATTTGTTATTAATTAAATATCTAAATGAATGTTTCCTAACGTTAACCAAAAGGACTGTCCAGCAGGATAAGGAATCGTCTATTTAGTTTGGAACTAGTACTAACTAAGCAGGGGCGGGAACAGTCATATAGCGGACATGTGGAATATAATCCATGGTAAGATCCCAGTGCTGAAAGCCCCAGATAGACCTGCATTTTAAGCGTTTCTAACGTATAAATGTAACCATCAATCTGTTATGAAAACTTACCCTAGTAAACGTTCCGGTTGTTTCAGGCTGTTTCCGCCTGTCTCTCGCCTTCCACCCCAACGATTTCCTTCTCCTAAGCTCTTCATTTAATAACAAAAATCATTTTACTTTCGTAAATTTGTATGTGATCTAGATAACTCAAGAATAATTTTCTAACTATAGGCGTATTGCATGATAGTTATTTTCTCCTTTTTTTATTAAGAATTCCAAAACAAGAAAATGGAAGTGAAACAAATGACCATATTCTGTATCATGATGATAGTGATCGTAATCGGTGCGAGACCAAGTGAAGACGTGAGGAAGCGATGTGTCTTTTTCCAGAAACAAGGACGGTGTGTTCCTTTCCCAGTGCCCAATGAAAATAATCCCTACTGGGTTGAAAGGATCAAACTTTGCTCAGAAACACATTTGAATTGTGTGGCCGGAATATGTGACTGCCATGAGAGAATAATACTTTGATAAGAAACATTTTGAGAAAACAGTTTATGACAGAGTACAGAATTTTCCTGACCATCGAATTCTAAAGATCAAGTTTCACAACCTAATATTCCTCAGTGATACACGTTAACACAGCAAGTGCAAACGATTTCATACCAATATGATCCGACGCAGAATGAACAGGATATGTGTTGTGGGGACAATATTCATCGATATTACAAAACGTACCAATGACAAAATTCGCCATGCCTACATACCCAAAATGAATGTGTCTATGAAAATCTAAGAGTTTGGAACTTTTATCAATAATTGTTATTGGCTATTATTTATTGTATGCATTGTAATTAAGCTCATTATATTTATGATATCCATTCCATGTGTGTTTGACGATGTTGAGACAGTCATTGTTTTTGTACATTATATCTTCAACGTTGTGAGAGAAAAAACATATCTATTTATGCTTAACTACTTCAGAGTCTAATATGTAATAAATGTTTTATTTTTTATTTTTGTATCTTTAATATTTTTATGCAAGTATTATATCGCTTATCACTTTCCATACAATATTTGATCTAACAATGAAACATTCATTTAATTAATTGTCATGGTGACTTTTTTGCGAACTTCCTAATGTTAAAGATTTTATAGTATCAAAATTGTACATTGAGAAAACAATCCAAGCAACCAGACCCTACTCAATCATTAACACATTCAGGCAATGCCCTACCCACCCACAATCCACATGCAATATTTATTGACAGTATCCAACCATTGAGCCCTACCTCCACCAAACTTTGTTTTTCCATACATTAGCATTCTGCAATAAGTTTTTCATCAGCCATTCCTTAGCCACAGAAAAAACAGCTGCATGCCTTGTTCTAGGTAATAAATACAAGTTAAAAAATAGCTTTTGTGCTTTCTACAGTTCAACATCGACAAAGTGGTGATCCGATTATCTTTGTGTTTTAAATAAATATTGATTAAGTGAACATCATACATGGTATAACAAGTAATAGCGCACACATATGTTGAATTGAGAACTGTGAGATATGGGCGCTTGAAGCAGTTGTCTTTTTTACATGAGGGTAAGTTTGTATGTAGTTCTTCAATGGATACTAAATTTTATTGCATCTTTCACATTTGTGGCTGCCTCAGCTGTATTTCTTGATTAAGTGAACTGCAAATGAAGCATAATCAATTTTAAATGTCTTCTGCCCCAATAACTGTGACCTTGTAGATAAGTCTCGTGAGTATTTCGTGTGCTTTTCAAGTTGTTAATAAATCTAAGATGAAACATTGAAGCCAAGTATTATGCCCACTTAGAATTTTTTAGGTAGAGCTGAGGTTATGACTGACTGCAACTACATTATCCAGAATTTAAAGAGAGACTTTCATTATTTGCAAATGAATTTATATTCTAGTGTATATCATACACACTGCCATTTATGTACATCATTGACATTAAAACATACAATTGATAATAGAAATCTATTCTAATGTCAATCGGTAAGAAAGGAAAACGACGTCCGGGTCTCTCCAGAAAGACATGTTGCTTCTTCAACTCTTCTCCTGCTAAACAAATATAATCATGATAATAATAATGATAAAAAGGTTTTATAAAATTTCATTTTTTTATGGAATCTTGAAGTTTGTAACTATAATAAATAAATTGTACCGAAATTAATATCCTGTTGAATTTTTAAAAAATCTATACACGAATAGATGACTGGACATCATAACGGCTAAAGACATTTTGATTCGTACTCTACAGAGACTTGAACACAGATGCAATCTATTAAATATGTCTGATATATACAAATTTTGAAATATTGTATAGTGATGATTCTGTCAAAGATACAACTTTTAAAAGATCATATAGTGATGAAAAAATAAAGGTGTATAAAATTGTCTCCAATATGGACAAAGCTATGTGACTTAGACTTCCATTGATTCAAATATTAAAACTGACGAGTTGAAATTTGCAGATGGTCTGCTATCATTGATGGATCTTTAAGGGGTTGTCCGTTAGGTCATGGACCAAATCGTTACAGTATTGACAGATTAGCTTTTCTTCTTTTATAAATGGTTGAAGAGACGAGTGAAATGAGAGTACATCATCTCAGGATCTTCGTCAAGGTACAGCGAAAATAAAGATTATTTGCTCAAGGACATTGAACTCTAAAAGATCAAGAGAGAAAATACAAATGATGTGCAGAATGTTTTGAAGTAAGTATATAAGAAGGTTCTTCTGATGAAGGTATGTAAATAATGGTAGTGTTGGGCTGGGCTAAATATTTCACTAACCTTGATACAATTTAATACATCAGTGTATATTTATTATTTGAGGCTTTGCGACGCAGCAACTAAAATAGGTCACGTAGTACCAGCGCATTTGGAGTAAAGAATCATGCTCGATGAGATTAGGTAATAACCGAACTAATCACATGGTAGGATTCCAACCAGTTCCCTTTTTCGACATGCAGAAGGCCGCATCCGGCTTATTCTCAATTCCTGCTCTTTTTTCCTGAGAAAATGTCCAAATATGGAAACATATTATCTGTCAAGCAAAGCAGTTTATTTGCTATTAATATAGACTTTTTCTGAAGGTAAATCTAGTTCTAGTCGACAATGGTACAAGTTGGTGTTTTTAAAAATTACCTATCAGGTGTATAAATACAGAGTTTAGACATATATTAGAATATTCTCTTTTGAACCCGGATTTCCTGTTTTTGTATACATGCATTTTGTCCTGTTAAAGTTGCCATCAATTATGAACATCTTATTCAAGAAGCCTTATTAGATTAGGAATAAATAAAATATTTAAATTGATAGCTTTGACTGGATTAATTTACTAAAAAAATGATTTCTGAATGAAATGGTTGGGTAATGAGAAAAAGATCATCAGTTATCTGTCGTGAGTATGATGAATAAAAATACCTCATGCGAAAAAAAAATTATTATGAGGACAAGTACATTCATTTGTACATTGATGTGTACAAGTAATATACATAATTCACATTAGAACTGAAAATGGAAACACCCACTGAAGTGGACACTTCTGGTATGACCATCTTTGCTATAAATATATTTCCAATTCATCACACAACGAGTCTTAAAATCACGAACCGTATCCATATTTATCAAAAAAACCTGTTATGTAAGCATAATTATTTCGTCAGGCCTGTAAGAAAGCATAATTATTTCGTCAGGCCTGTAAGAAAGCATAAATATTTCGTCAGGCCTGTTCGAAAATAGATTTCTCAATTTCAAGTATGATCATGATCGTGATTTGTAACGGCAGGACACCGACGGAAAATTTATATTCATCACTTGATTGCTTTGTTGTTATTGTTGTTCTTGTGGAGTTTAACGCCATTTTTCAGCACACGATAGGTTATACATGGCGGCCAGTATTAATGGTGGAAGAAGAAACAGGGGAAACCCCCCGGAAAGAACCAAAGAACCACGAGAAGCTACTGGCAAGCTTTCTCACATACCCATATTGGCTGAATCTGAGACTCGAACCGGCGCAGACAGAGGTGAGACGGCAGTGATCCGTAACGGAGAGTGCTTTAGACCACTCGGCCACTCGGGGCCCCGGCTCACGTGATTGCTATCTAGCTTCATACGCTGTTAGATTAGCCTTTTGACTAGCCCATCGCCAGTTTTACTTGTTTGTTTGATGTAATTACACCTCCAAGTTTACATCTACTTGAATTTTCTATCAGCGATTTAACCACACTTGCAAATTTACACTAGTAGGTGAACGATCAATCAACAATTTAACTATATGGATAAGTTTACACCCGTATTTCAATGATCTGTCAAAGATTTAACATCACGTCAACTAGTTGTTCGGCGATTTAATTACACGTCTAATTTGAAATCATCAACGACTGATAGGCACTGGGAATTCATAACTAGCTTTAACCTTAACTTGTACAAGTTTAACTTGACCATATCCAACAATATGTACTAAAAATGTACACAAGCTCGTCTGAACCCACTTGTACTTAAATGAATTGTCAAATTTAACCAACTCAGTCGGACAAAGAATTTCCGAATAGTTTCAATGTGATCTTTCCAGGTGTCGCAGTATATAATGACATTATGGATGTATACATCACGGCTATTTATTCCATATCCTGTCATCTTCATTAAACGTTGTAAAGTTGGGGTAGAATTGTCATACCAGATGGCATAAGAAAATTGGTAGAGTCCATACAGAGTTGAAAAAGCCGAAATTTCTTTTGCTCTATCCGTAAGTGGAATTCGCCAGAATACATTCAACGGGTCCCACTTGGTGACATATTTTGTATATCCAATTTTGTCAATACAGTCATTGATTCTTGATACTGGAAACGATTCCGTTTGGTAACAGTGTTCACTTTTATGTAGCCAGTGCACATTCGGAAAACATTATCTGGTTTCAGTACTAGAATACATTTGAACTGCATTTAATGTGACCTGGTTCAATAAAATCATTCTCAACAAGCAATGAATTTCCATTTTCCTACTTGAGAGGATTGGAGTAATAACAAAATCAGTACATACGGGAGAATATTGCAAGTAATAATAAAATCATTCTATGCATGGAATATTTTAAGTAATAGCAAAACAGCCTATTCATGTGAATACTTAGAGTAACCACAAAACAGTCCATACACTGGAAAACTTGGAGTAATTACAAAAACGGCCCATACATGGGAATAATTAGAATGGAACTAAAATACCAGCACTAAAATTAGATAATTATTGGTAATTTCCATTGATATTTATTGTATCTTGATCACAATCACTACTCACTCTAAAACTTATATACCAATTTCACTTTTGTTGAAGATACAAGACGTCCAGGATGTTTGAGTCTTTGTTTTAGCTGTTTAACTAATGTGATCATCTAATGACATATTTTTGTTTCTGACAAAGCTGCTCACTACGCCGATCTCCTAGAAAATGCAGGAAGGTTAAATTTTTGTATCCTCAATAGCTGTCTCATCAAACAATCTTGAACATGATTTTCATGATTTCATTTGCATGGAAAAAGAATTGCCAAATACCGAATCCAGTTAAATGAATAGTTTTAGTCATCGGACCATATATACATTGTCCATACTATAATGCGATACACTGTAGGCACGTTAAAATCTTGTCTTGGTCGAATTCAATTTGGATGGGATAGAAATCGCATTACATTTCTTCATATTCTTTCCCAAACATAGTCGGCAACGAACAGGGTTGATGAGAAAATCACTCTCAGTGCCATATTTAACTATTAGCTTGGATTTGCTGCTTTGGAAAGTGGGCAGTGCAAATGAAAGTATAGAACACCACATCATGTGTATAGAATATACAATATTTACCGGATCTTTCAATAATGTATTCAAATCACGAGTGCAGTCAATTTGCCACCACCCACCCACCCATCCTTCCCCCCCTCTCTCCTTCAGTAATTCATTCAATATGTCTGCTACACTGTTTGTTGCCTCGTAGCGATATATCTAAGTACATGTATCATGTTGCGAAAGGGTTGAACTAATTAAACATTTGCCCAATTCCACTGTATTGTAGTGTGACAATAAAATATGTTACAGCTAACTAGGCTTTTAAAAAATGTGCCATGTATACGTAGCTTTAGTTTTCTCTGTTTGATGGGAATGAACAATTTTATATTACCATTAATGTTTGCAATAACACATTCTACAAAGGCGAAAATCAAAAGAATAAATTGTTGATTGCGACGATTAATAATTAGTTTGGTTTAAATTTGGAAATGAAATAATTTTTCCAGTATACTACGTCAGATCGTCATCTATGTTATTCGGAGAAAATTAATTCATCAATTATTTCGTTTTGATTTTAAGATTATGAAACACCACATTAAGTATGATCCATCAAAATTTCCTTTTTGATATTAAATGGAAACATTCAATAAAACGCTACTTTCCTTTATCACAGTTTCCTAAAATTAAAATATTTGCTTTATGTATCATAGATCTATTTTGAACGTTTTGCGTATTTGAAAGAATTTTATGCGCTATTTCAGTTCACAGAACAGTGGCAAGCATTACTGGGGAAAACAAAAAAGATTAATTCAAGTTATCCAAATATATTGCTTCTAAACTTACTATCATATAATGCGTCCAAAATTTGGTTATATTTCTCATTCCATGACTATACAGCGTTTGTTTGATCATTTCAATACACACCACATACTTACGGAAACAAAGGTCGAAGTATCATCTGATATTTCAATGAGTTGTTTCTGTCTAATGCGAAAGAGTTTTACATCATGGAGAGTGCAACGGTGGCCGCGTCTTTGACGTAGGATGTTTATTAACCTGTTACATTGCACTCGTATATTTTCATGTTTTATCATTATAAAATGGGGAATTGAAGTTACATAGCTGAAACTTATTCCTTTGAGTTTTATACAGTGGAATATTTGTTACAAAGGTATGTATTGTTTCATTATTTAATATCTGAATGCAAACGAATCAGCGACATCCAACGAGAGAAAAGATCCAACTTAAAAACAACAAGATTATAGTGATGTCCTACTGTATTACGTTAGGCGTGAAGAGGATAAATTGGACAATCGCGTTACTTCCAGCGACATAAGCCAACTTTTGACACACAAAAAAAAATGGACCACAGATTAATGGTAAAATTAATCTGGGAGCCCACAAAAGACCGACTAACTGGTTGAAAAGATATTCAAAACAGTTAAAGTGCAGATGGTGGACCTCACAAGAACATTATACGGGACGAGTTACTTTTATGTGATCACGCGATTTTCGAACTTTAAAAATATAAAATGTTCATGGACCTCGAACACAGAAAAAGAAAAAGAGCTACTCTTCAGCAAGGTTTTCAGTGCAAGCACATCAAGTGTTTCAGGACTAACATCTTCGGATTAAAAATATACTGTCCAAGAGGACCCAAAGCAAGTCAAGAAGCCAAATCGAAGGTCACGATGCAGGTCTGCAAAGACATGAAGCGAGCGAATTCATCCAGCCCGTGTGAACAGTGAACGCAAAGAGCGCGATATTTGTGCGGTTAGGCCTATTAGTTTCAATGCTGCCATGTGACTTACTTGTAAAATATTGTAAATAGAGTTTCTTAACAAAATCGTAATAAATAAAAGACGTATATGTACATACATTGACTTCGGTATACATTAAATTCGTTATATTTATAATTTTAAAAACAAAATTGTTTCAGTCAAACAAATGTTGTCAGTCACGGCAGATACTTAATATATCTTGCTATGTAATTAGGATATGAAACTTTTTCCAAAGTAGAAATTTTTAGAAACACTTTGAATACAATTTAAAATATTCATTTACTATTTCAGTTTTGGCAATACTAATGGCAACTGCGCCATCATCGGGTCCCATGTACCGAGTTCAAAAGCAGGATGGCTGTTTATCTTTTTCAGAGAATTTAGGTCAATCTGTATGAAAGGCTATAGAATTAGGACTATTGTAGTACAGTTCTTATTTTATTATAATGTATCAACATTATATATATATATATATATATATATATATATATATATATATATATATATATATATATATATATATATATATATATATATATATATATATATATATATATATATATATTATCTGTGTGTGTGTGTGTGTGTGTGTGTGTGTGTTTCAAAATATGTAAACTGGATTACTGTAAATATATCAGTATTGTTTCTCACATGTTGCGCCGTTCATTTGCATAGGAAAACACAGCAAAGCCAAGAAGTGTGACCTTGTCGCTGCATGCGGCAGAGGTATTTCTTAATAGGACATAAATAAAAGCTGTAGCTTTAAAAGTTATCTTCTTTACATATCGCTTTCCTATAAGATTTTCTGTGTCCCTTTTTAGTTGTTCTGCATTAATATTTTATTATTGTTTTATTTATTTATTTATTTATTTATTTATTTATTTATTTATTTATTTATTTTAACAGTCAATATTTTATCTCTTTAATATTGCGCTCGAAAGATGATAATGCCACTTGGTTGCGCCTTAGAAAGATTTCATCATTTTCGTCGAACATGCGTACAACTTTACCTAGGGTGCATATTTTTTTTTGTAGTTAAGAGACTGGACTTGCATGTATCTCGTCGTAGATCGCTTGCGGTGAGAGACACAAAATACACGGCATATAAGGTTATTTTACCCTTACTAATGCTTATTTTCCTGTAGATTTAAGGCAAGTTTCTTCTCTAATTGACACACTGGTATTTTTGGATCCTGTCAAGGAGTGTACGTTCTCCATCTTCGTTCAACAACCTTTGGGGTAGGTGTTACATTTTTATTTTATTTTGTATGCAGTGCATATTTAGGTTTTAATGTCGTAGAGTGAAATGCTACCTTTACCACTACGTGGATAAGAAAAGTTGTGAACATCTGAACTGTTACAAGTTGCTATTAAGACTTTAATTTAGTTGTATGTGTCTATAGATTTTGATTCCGTACCTGTTATTATGACAAGTTGGATTTTATTGTAACTGTCTGTGCGTATGTGTGTGCGGGGTATATCAGGCTGTCGGTCTGGCCGTATGTATATATGTATGGGGATGGAAGCAGGTGTGATTATCAAGGCGATACAAGCACAGAACTGCTGATTTGTAAACTTGTGCGCATGGAGGATCCATGAAGGGTGTGATAGTTTGTGTGTGTGGGCTAAACCAATAATTGATTTCAAACTGTTTGATTTGACAATGGACACTTGAACCAGGTCAAAACGTTTCGTTTGCAAGTTTTCACAAGTATTTATGAGCCATACGTGGTTGTGAATCATACGGGATGTACACATGACTGAGTCGCGAGTCATACGTTTGGTACAATTGTTACGCTGATTACAGTTGAACATGTTTGTTTCAAATGAGTACAATTGAGTTACTTTCATTACATGAGATTATTTGAATCTCGCTTTCATTACATGAGATTATTTGAATCTCGCTTTCATTACATGAGATTTTGAATCTCGCTTTCATTACATGAAATTTTATGAGTCTCGGTTTCATTACATGAGATTGCATGAATCTCACTTTCATTACATGAGAATGAATAAATGTTACCTTCATATTTGAATATCTGAATCACATTTTTGTTTGCCCATTTGTGAATGTTTGTGTAAAGTTATTGAATGAGTTTGTCTTTAGAACATGAAAGAATCACTGTATTTGTAAAGTATATACATATTTTTATTGATTCATTTCATAAACGTCCATCTTCCATCACATTGTGTTGTGTTGTCATTTAATCGAAGCATCCATTCAGGTCAATCCTGTTGCAATCAAAATAAATTCTTCGTAGTTTTTGCTGATATTCTGTCATCGATATTTGATGATGGCACATGTTTCTGTTTCGTCATGGTTTTAAACCTTTTACTGAATTATCTTATCAGTCAATGTTTTGAAACAATTCCTATAACTGCGAAATCCGGTGAAACAACTGTACCTCTTGCTATTTCCGATAAACACAATCGCTGCTAAAATATCTTCACGATATTAAACTGTTTTGATATTCCCATGTAACTCATTCATGACTGTTTTGAGCTCCTTATGATACCACAAAAGCATCATATATTATTCGAGTCCGTTGATCAAATGATGTTTAATCCATTTATTTGCTCGAATTTGTTGTAGAAGTATGAAGCAGAAAATAAAAAACGTTAACGTCATTATTGTCTTGGATTGATGTCCCTCAACAATCGTTGTCTATTTTTAACCACCCTATTAGCTGCAAACTTGATTATTTTCACTCATTTGTCCAAAACTGAAGGCAGAGTTATTGTACTATACATCCTCTCAGGTAAAATTGCAAATGCTCTCAAGTAGTTGATTCGAATCAGTATCTTTTTACGTACTGTCTGAATACCTTATTAAGGTATTACATGCATACTGTAGACAATAATAACAGCAGAGTTAAATGATGCGTGATAATCTCCACTAATAATTCTTTCATTTGATTTGTCTGCTGTTTTCTCCCAAAGGTTACCCGACTGGAAAACATACTTAAATACTTAGAATGCCTTTGACAGCTCTATAGTCTGGTGCGCTAAAGAAGTTTTCATATTCGGTTGTTTGATACTTGTATCGTTTTAATTTTTGTTACTGATATTTTGTTGATTACGTATTAAATAATAGAATGTTGTTCTGTTTTCATTTCTTTTACGTTTAATGTGAATCACAGTGGGCTGTTTGCAATGTTATTTAGGGTGGTGAACATTGATTTGAAATATGAAGGCCATATGCAATGTTATTTAGGGTGGTGAACATTAATTTGAAATATGAATTCAGGATTGCAATCCATGGTCAAACTGTCTTGAAGAGAAAGAGTTCAATAAATAGTCATTGTAAATCTTTCATAAACATACAACAAAGGACGGAAAGCAGGTTATAGAAAACACTAATGGGTACCATAGAATTGCCCTACAATGACTGTTTCAATCAAACAATGATACAAATACAGGACAACACGATTGACTAGAAGTATAATAGTATCAGAATTAGGAAACAATATTAAATATTAGATACGACATTACAAATAATCGATATTCCATGAACTGAGGACCAAACAAAACCCTTTAATATGAATAGTCGATGGAAACGTACTTTTAATTTTGAAGAAAGAGAACAAGAAATATATGCTATTAGGCATCACTTCAGTGTCTAAAACTTACACGATCTTATTAATCGAACTAGGTTGGACGAGATAAGCTGACGCATAGGGACTCTGTGTTAATGATATGCAACAATGATACAATTTAAGGCAATACATACAAGTCCCCAACGACAATAGAGATGGAAGTAATGTATAAACATGAGACATTTAATGAATATGTAAGAGAACCAGAGATTATAATTGGCGATTACCATAGATTAGAAATGACGATTACCACTGCAGAATTCAAGGCGAGGAGCTTTCAACCACCGCGAAAAGATTCATTACAGCAAATGAAAGAGTCAATGGGCCATGTAAATGATGGACTGGTTGTCAAATTAAAAATAGAATTTAATCTTGAAATGTATGAACTGATACAAAAGTTACAAAAGACGATAAGGGAATGAGATCCAAATGAACAAAAACTGTACAGCAAGCTCTGCCTGAAATATTGAATGTAAACTATCACAAACTGATTGACATCTAACAAAGATGGAGAGCAATTTAAAAGTAAATTTAGGAGTGAATTAAAGTTTTATAGAGTGTGATAAAATGGCTTTTCAAAACAGATCGAAAGAATGTTCGTTTCTTTTCACTTTACTTCTTTTCATTAGTTGGTTTCTTATTTGCAGTTTTGAGCAAATATGTAACCAGGGCACCTCCAAGAGGTTCAAAGCTCTTTCGAAACGTAAACAGCACCTCCTGCAAACATCAGATTTCATTTTTAATTCTTTGCTGTGTCCAAAACAGGTGCGATATAGGAAATTGCTCTTTTTTAGAAAAGGTTCCGAGTTGACTGTTCTTTATTACTTATATTTACCGTAAGTATTCTGTTTTATTGGTTTATTTTAATAAAAAATCCTACCAAATGGTATACTATTCATCTTATCATACCTTTTCCATTTCACTAGTGCATACCTTTTATCTTTCTTTCATACAGTCATTGAAATATCCTCAACTTTGTAAATGACATCCTGTTTGTCGTAGGCCGTTCTTTTATCAGCTTTGTAAATGAGATCTTCTTTGTCGTAGAGAGATCTTTTTCGTAAAAGATGACCTTTATTTCCTATTCATTTAGGACTCCAAAATGGTGAATGCCCTTGTCACACAGATGATTAGCCTGATTTTTTTTGTTCCACCTCGGTTAAGTTAGGAAGGTAGAACTTTGCAAAGATTGCTCAATATTTTGAATTTCTGAATGTTTCACACTTTCAACTTAAAAGTTTAAAGTTGTCAACCAAATAGATTTATCTCCTTTCTTTCTTCCTTGCTAGAACCACAGTCTAGTGTATCGAGATAAGATGAGTGTTGCTTTTATTTTACGCACAAATTAGCTATGGTAAATATCGTGTGTAAATAGTCTTTTAACAATTCTTGTATATTTTTCTTTCCTTTGTCCCATTAAATTGTTCCCACAACAGATTTAAATTTGGGCAAACAGCAAGACCTTAAGGAAAATGGATACGATGCAATAAAATCTGTGTTTGCTTTCCCCTAAAGTCTGTCCCCGTTTTCCACTAAAGTCTATCCCGGTTTTTCCATAACGTCTCGCAGCGTTTTCCCATAAAATATGTACCTGTTTTTTTATAAAATCTGTCTTTGTGTTTCCATAAAGTCCGTCCGTCTTTTCCCATAAAATCTGTCCATGTTCTGCCAATAACATCTGTCTTTGTTGTCACACAAAATCTAAACCTTTTTTCCCATGAAGTTGTTCTCCGTTTTCCCAAAAAGTCTGTCCCTGTCTTTCGCGTAAAGTCTGCCATATTTTTCCATCACGTCTTCATATAAAGTTTATCCTGTTTTCCTAATAAAATCTGTTTTTGCTTTCCAATAAATGTCTGTCCCTGTCTTTCACATTAGTACTATATGTGTTTTCCACAATCTGCCTTAGTAACACTTTAAAACATAAAATCTGTCCGTTTCCCAAAAGACAAGCGACTTTCGATATTCATTTATTTATAGACGTCGAGTCGAAAACACTCTATCCATGTCATCTTGACCTCTTATTGGGCAATATATATATATATATATATATATATATATATATATATATATATATATATATATATATATATATATATATATATATATATATACACACATATATATATATATATATATATATATATATATATATATATATATATATATATATATATACACACATATATATATATATATATATATATATATATATATATATATATATATATATATATATATATATATATATATATATATATATATATATGTGTGTGTGTGTGTGTGTGTGTGTGTGTGTGTGTGTGTGTTATTTAGTGACTTTGTTTTGTTTTTTGTGAGGCCCATTTCTCAAATATCTCACCATTTAAAACACACCGGATATCGGAAATTTCGCTTATATATATAAGATAGATAGATAGATAGAGAGATAGATAGATAGAGACATATATACATACATACACACACACACACACACACACACACACACATATATATATATATATATATATATATATATATATATATATATATATATATATATATATATATATATATATATATATATATATATATATATATATATATATCTATATATATATATATATATATATATATATATATATATATATATTCGTTTATTTTAATGAAATTTCGCTTTTATATATATATATATATATATATATATATATATATATATATATATATATATATATATATATAGATAGATAGATAGATAGATAGATAGATAGATAGATAGATAGATAGATTGGTAGATAATATATACACAGCAGGATGTTGGCCAAATATGGATATATATTAATAATTAATTGCAGTAAGTAGTGGATAAAATCTCAGTCAATCTCTACAGTCGGTAGGATACCTAAATTATAATTTCTCTTCCGTTCCCGTATTTTAATCTTTGATCATTGTATGGCGGAAGGCAGCATTAGGCCGATTTGTAGATCAAGATGAATGGATAGTGTAGGATCACGTCAACACCTCTTGCTTTATCTTTGGAAAGGAAACCGAAAATATGAATAACTGTGCTGAGACAGCCATGCTGACTTGAAACGATAGAAGTTATATTGTTGCATGTATATGTCCTTTATTTTTTTAAAATTAATATTTAGAAGTACACCCCATTAAAATGCTCACATTATATATGGCCATATTTATCAATTCTTTATTTACAATTTTCATAAAGGTGTTAATGCGTAATACACGTATTATTAGTGTCACATCACAAGACATCCATATACGCTGACCGTTTTATTAATTGGAAAATAGATTTATATTATATTTATATTTTTCTGTCAGTGGAAAAAGTTTGATTTTCGATTTATATGTAACATATCTGTTCGTGTCTATAACTCTTTACCAGTAATAATCTATATTTAAAAGTTATGAGATAAATATGCCTTCTATCTTCCATGCAATGCTCGCTTTAAAGAAAAAGCAGGATTGTCTTTCGGCCCTGTTCGAAGTTTGAATCACTAGAATTTTCAAGTAGATTCTCGTTCCACAGTGTTCTTAGTGATTTGGTCAACAAAGAACTATTCTAAAATGGTGTTTACTTCTAAACACGAATCCCCTCGACAACAGTATTGACAATATAGAGACTTATAATAAGTAAAATACAAGAAATCTTAAAATTATGTCACAGTGACTTCATTTTTGAATGGATGAATAACTCTTCAAGTACATTTTAATTCTATTTTATGATTGTGTGTCAAATACGGTCAAACGCATTCAGGAGGAAAGGAACATATACCTAAAATATTTTTCGCTAAAAACTTCCGACCCTTTGTTCCTATGAAACGTTTCACCTACAAACATACTTGACCCAATAAACATTTTAACCCTATCAACATATTTACCCCATAATAACATCCCTATATTCAACCTATGGACAATTATAGCATTTGATTTCCCCTTCGTGCCAACAATGTTATGATTTACGAGCATGATACAACTTTGGAGAATTTTAACATAGGATTTTCCATTGATGTCGAAAAATAATTTCTGCATATATAACTGAATGGATTACTGATTTCCTGTTGAATGAAAATGTTGACTATATAAGGACCTACACATGGATTTGTCATATTGCATGCTTAAAGGTGTGACTAAGAAGTTTAGGCGTGTCAAGTTTTGGAAAGTAAGATGCATATGTTGATTTATTATGACAGCTCACTTTTATGTCAGATGGCGGATGTCTTCATCACATACTTCCCTCCACCCCTCACCCCAGTATATTATCTTCTTACAGACATCTCTCTTCACTGACAAAACATTGATACAATAGTTAAAATGGTCAGATCCCGGACACCGTTCATCACCGGAAAATAAACAGTTGCTATTCGATTATATTGTCAAATAAATATCTATTATAAAATGTTTCATTGTGCCAAGGCAGATCTTATATTTTTCGCAGGAAGAAAGGGCAAATACTACGGTGTATGTAGCACGCCCGTATACGGAACTGTTGTGAAAATAACGGATGTGAATTGCATCCGTAGTCGATATATTATGCACCATCAAGTGATGCTTGAAACCTCGATTTCTTAAAATAGAAATGACGTAAATGTCTCAACGGCGGTTGGACACATGAATGGCATTCTCATTTCATTTGATCACTTGACTTGTACGCATCATACGATTGGTAAGTCATATTTGGAACGAGTTTTAGGCACGTAAATTAAGGATCTAGTTAATATATTTTATATAAAGACACTTTAAAAGTGAATGTATTAATAGGTTAAAAAGCACGAAGAAACGAGAAGACAGTATAATTATATAGTCTTTGAAGAGGGATGTTTTACTATTTCATTTCCAGCAATTATTTCTCTTATATTGTCAGCTGAAGATCAGTCCATATATTTTATGTGTCTTGGTTGTCCTAAAAACAATTTCAAAGTTATATTTGTGATAAATTATCATGTGATTTCTCCATAGAGATTGAATCTTACATGTTTGTATGAGAGTGTGAAATTGTATATCATTTCGCTATATTTTTTCATTTCGATCTAATTTCACACACACTCAGAGACAGATATATATATATATATATATATATATATATATATATATATATATATATATATATATATAATTTTTCTTTGTCCAGAACTGCAAGAAAAGAAAACGAAAGTCAGACAAATGATCATTACAAGGAAATTCTTTACGATTACTTGTATTCTGACTGTAATACTTACTGTCACCGCAAGGCTCAGTGAAGACGTGGGAAGCTAATGTGTCTTCTTGAGGAAATACGGACGGTGTGTTCCTTTTCCAGTGCGCGCAACTAATAATGTGATCTGGATCCATCTGATTAAACTTTGCTTAGAAAGAGATCTAAATTGTGTTGGTGAAAACTGTGATGGCATCAGCAAGAGAATACATTTATAGAAGCATATTTTGATATAGCAAGTTATCGATTTTAAGAACTTTATACATCGGATGTAGATAATAAATTGGTAAGAAGGATAACATGCTTTTATCGTACCTAACCGCCGAGCACGTGCAAGCATTGCTGAATACCTTACAAATGTTTCATCGGAATTCTATTTAATATATGACAAATAACAAAATTAAGAATGGCAATTAACCGATAATCAACTTGAGAAAGAATGCCACTAAATTTCACTTTATAGGAAAATATACAGTACATAGAGATATAAAGTGGTTTGTATACACAAATTGCAAGAAGATTATTTTGAACTTTTGATTGTACCTAAACGGATATTCAAGAAACAAATGCCTTATTTATTTTCATCATATTTTATATAAGTATGGTAGTAATATGTCTTGTTATCTTAATTCAGCAGGGTAGATGCAATAGTTCTAGTAGCTGAGCTTCGGACTACAAATTGAATGGTCCCAGATTCAATACCCGGCTAGACTTCTTCAATGTGTCCTTGGCATATCTATTTAGCTCCCGTTTCTGTGGCATGACAGCCAAAATTAGTGGTCAAGGTGCGTCAAAAAAAAGGCAACATAAATCCTTTTAGCGTGTTTACTCTTGATATACCTATCTTTCTGTTATAGCATTCATCTCTTTAACTAAATAAGACCTGATTATAAAGTATCTTTTATAACGATATTTTGTAAAAAAATAAACAAACATAATTTTAACGGTCTTATTGTTATATGATTTGTATTTCCTGCATAGGTTTTTTCCCAATATTATCTCTGTAATTGGCGGTAATTTTCTTATTTTACATTGTCACACACCGAACTATCACGATGAATTATGCCACAAACATTAATAATCAAGACACGTGTACCTTCCAATTTAATTTTAAAACTATCCATTTGCTAGCTCGTTCACAAAATTGTAAATAATAAATAAATTAAAAGTTAGGATACCAGGGCTTTTTGCTTATCTACTTCCCTCCCCCAGTATAACGTGCGAGTTACATTAACGATACACTACATTAACAACGTAATCAAATTGTAAAAATATGTATAATTATTAGCAAATGAATCAAATTGTGGCATATAGAGTACACGTTCATCGTACGTTCACTTACAAAACAAAAGAAGCAAAGTTCAATATTAGCTTGACCGCATGGGAAAATGAATATGACATCATCACTATGCAAAACATTTATCATTTAACGGGCAAGGAAGCCCCGACGGAGGTCCACGTAGAAGCTCCATCTTTTTAAGCGTTTCCAGGACATCATTTAAACCATTTAATTTGACTATGAAGTAAGCTTGTCTCGAATTCATCGTTTTCTAGAGTTTGAGGATGATTTTGATTTAGATTTATAGACCGACATAGACACATATAATTATGCAACAATAAATTTTCAAGGGCAAGAAAGACAACTCGTGATTTCTTTGTAAAGTGTACTTCATTGTTATCTGGACGTAAGTTAATATTGATACTTATGATAAACACGGAGAAAAGCCAATCGAATTATGCAGGCTACAATTTAATTGTTTTGTTCTTATATGATAAATTATATATCTGAATATGCTTCAATTATTGAAAATATATCCAATTCTCAGTTTGAGATTGTATTATTATTGATCAAAGATTGTTCACGTCTATCCATTTAGAAATTAGAAGATAAAG
Organism: Sinohyriopsis cumingii; assembly: GCA_028554795.2. Lineage (NCBI taxonomy): Eukaryota > Metazoa > Mollusca > Bivalvia > Unionida > Unionidae > Sinohyriopsis > Sinohyriopsis cumingii. The sequence continues at coordinate 21,835,402 of CM068830.1, forward strand.
ATAAAATATTTTCATATTCGTCATATGAGAAGAGACAACAATATTGGTTGGTAAAGCAGCTATTTTAAAAAAGATCTGGAAAAGCAAATCAAGTTGAAAACAAAGAGGAGCAGATGATGGAAGGCGTTTAGGTAAGGTCACGTGCAACATTGATAGAAGAGGGAGAGAAATCCACAAAATAGTTGCGAACTTAGATAATAGTCATTGTATCAGTCATGTGATTTAGTAACAGATTACAGGGAGCAAAAATGGAAGTAAAGATATATCGCCAAATTTGATAATACACGAAGAGGCTCCATTTTCTTTTTCAGAAACAATCGAACATTAAACATATGTCAAATATGAGAAGTCCAGATCGAATGTATCTACTGCTGGTATTTTGTTTTAAATTTTGACAAATACTGGTATTTTTTTCTTAAAGGCATATTTCTCTTACGCATAAGGGGAGTTATCTTCTATTCAAATAGAAGGATTCTTTACTTGTAGACATAGAGGCGATATCAAATTGGCAGTCAATCCCCGTTTTAATGTCTAGCTTGATGTTCAACGCAGCTGTGATAAATAGAAAAAATATACATTGGAAACTAATAAATTGAAAATTTTCGAAGAATATTTTCCCCCCAAATATCAGTAGAAATGGAAAGTTTGAAAGAATGCCACCAGCTCATAAATAAGTACAAAATTATTAATTAATAAATTTTACATCGTGACCCATTTATGTAAAGCTTCATGGTTCCAGTGCAACATGTTAATCGAATCCCATTTCGCTGAAAAGAAACGTACAACTTATATGATTTAGATTTCTAATAACTGAAAAATCGTTGAATTTGAACTGTTGGTTATTTGCTTCTACTGCATTCGACTGTGAAAGCAAATTAATTTTCTTCTTATGAGAGGACTTTTTTATGTACGAGTTATATTACACGATACTAAGAATGAATGAACTCTTATATGACAAGTTAAATATGAAGCAAAAACTAGAAATGACTTGACAATTGCATCAACATGTAATACACAGTGGTCACTTGACAATTGCATCAACATCCGATACACAGTGGTCACTTGACAATTGCATCAACGTCCGATACACAGTGGTCACTTGACAATTGCATCAACGTCCGATACACAGTCGTCACCTGACAAGTGAATCAACTGCAATAAAAAGTGGTCGTGAGAATTAACCTGATACACTGAATATATAACAAATACTTTATAAGTTCCGGTGTTTTTCAAAATCAATCACTTTTATCTAGGCACTATGGGATTGCGGACTGTATGCAAGATTTACTGACCTAAAAAACTGGACAGTTCGGCATAACCTACTCACCTCCAAAACTGACGATTTGACAACGGAAGTGTTAGAATGTGTATGGGCAACATTACGTTTTGCAAACACATTCTTACAAAGAAATTTGCTTATTTCAAATTACAATTAATACTTATGTCAGAAAATGACCTTAGCAAGCTATCATCGCAAAATACGTAATGGGGCCAATTGTTTAGAATTATTGTGTTGCACTCGTAATGTAAGTACCTGGGCGCCAAGGTGGGATACTATTCAAAATTGGACAGTAAACCGCCAAATAGCACTGCCCCTATCTATCGGCGATGGTACATAGTGAATGAATACAGTCTGAAAATAGATAGTTGTAAAACAAACTAGCATTTATTGAAGGCACACAATCATACAGTTCATCCATCTTACACCAAAACGTGGTGGTAACATACATATAATATCGAAGTTTCTGAATAATGAAGAACAGAATAATTACATACCTCATTTAAAAGTCATATTTACTTTTATTTTTTAAATTGGTATAATTTCTGCTAAACTGTCAAATCTTCTGTTTCGAGAACAAAAGTGAGCACAGAAATCTCTGTATTGAACAAGGCATTATAACACAAAGGGTTGGTCTACTGATGTTACCATGTACAAGAAATACTATATGTAGACTCAAACACAAACACGTACAACATTCTCGCGCGTGTGCATCACTCGCTATACATATACATGGAGTTATAAGGTGATATAATGAAATTACTAATTTGGAATTTTGGAAAAACTGAAAGTATTGTAAACGATTTCAACACCACAAGAAAGTTATGTATTTGATGTCTAACATTTTCCGATGAATTTACACAGAGGAACGTCTTTTTTACCTCTTTCCTTGTATATTTATCTTTCATAATATCATTTATCTTTTTCTTGAATTAATAATTTATTTTTTTATAAATGCATCGATATCCTTGCTTCAATTTAAGAACGAGCTTAGAAGTGAGAATAGACAAGCCTGGACTTTACTCATTGTTTACGATAGCTCCCGGATATAACAGCATCTGTACCGTTATGACATGTGAATTCATTTGATATTAAATATAATAACGTTTACTGGGCATTTAATGGCATTGCCATTTACGGCTATGAATTACCGTAAAATGTTTCATGCGAAAAGGATTTATAAATAAATATTTTTTTCAGCAAGCCCTGATTACTAATCCCACTTTTCATGGAGATTGTTTACAGTTCATATGCCATCTGTATCCGAGCGTGGTTGTGTGTGCAGTGTCGTTCCATGTTATGAGTCGCCACATCCATAGTAGTCGCTCACCCACCCAACCAAATATCGATAGTTTGAATTTAAGATAACAATACAATTTCCTGGAAGCAAATTTTCTCACAGGGTAATGACTCGTGATGGTTTAGGGTCTAACCTCTGTTATTTCACGACAATTCAATAATTACGAGCAGATCGTCCAAAATACATATCGATTGCTTTTTATCAAATGTATCAATATATATTTTTTGCCCTTGTGTACAGCATTGATCTGAATATATCATTTTAGCTGCAATTTTAGGAGTTGCCACATGGTAGGCTAATCTAGCTATCTCACCTAAACATTCATAAATTCTTTAATACATATAGTAGCTCTATATTAATTTAAACACGTCTTACATGTATACTTTTATAGTTGCATCAGATTATCTGAGATGAGAATAACGTGGAAAAATCCTTTATTCCAGTTTTGAAAGATATCTTCAGACACAATTAAGATATTAGCAGGATATACTTTTTATCAGTTATTAACCATGACAGATCTTATCATTTTGTCCGTGATTTCATATAGATTCGCAGATAAAGGTAATTTGACACTTGAAGTTGTCTACATCATCAAATTGTGTTGGACATATGTCCAGAAGTATGTTGTATAATTACAATTTCAAAACGGTAATTCTTGTTAAAATTGTATTGCAATGGTCTGTGACAGTTATAAAGAATTAATATTGATACAACGGCATAAACGCAAACCTGTGTTGCGCTTTCGAAATGTTAAGTAAATAAATACTGAATGCTTAGCTTCTGTCCATGATTGAATAGTATACTTTAAGATAATGAACATTTGTAAGCAGCATGTGAACATAGCATCCATTTGTCAATGGTTGGAACTTGTAAATTACATGTTAATATGACTGGTTTTGTTCAGAACATTATAGAAACAGACATGTTTACAATTTGATGGGATTTTTTAAATGAAGCACATCTAGGTCAAGTGAATAATTTGTATAAATAGGGACTTGATAAACAAATAAGACATTCCTATCTTAGATCAGTCATTGGAATCAATTTGTTATCAGAGTTTACAGTTGTGTTCTGAAAGAAATCGAGAGATTATATGCATTTAAATTATTCATTGGAATTAATAAGTGGTGATTCACTTTTTGGATTAAAACATTGTTTTGGAATTATTGTCAACTCACGCAAAGACATTGTGGTATAGCATGACACTCAAGACTATTGTGATGCAATAGGAACGTTCTATATATTTAGACTTGTGATAAGAATATAAGATTATTTGGGGTTTATTTCACAATATTATCAATACCTCATGACTTCTTACTTGTGGAGTAAAAATAACTTCTTTATTTAACTAAAAATGCTGGATTCATTACTCATTACATTTTGTCACCTATATAAAGACCTAGAATAGTAACAAAACAAGGGTTGTTGTCCGGGACCTGGATTTCTTTAAAAACGTTTCGACGATATTACAAATTGCTTTTAAATGTTAAATTCACTATTTTAGAATTGAAATTGTCCCTAGTAAAGATTTGCTTTCATCCTTTTGACATATCTTTAGTGAACAAGCAAGCATTCACAATGTCATTTAACGTTTTATATAACTTTGATTTTGCAAATCTTACACAGGATATGTTAGAGTCTTGAGCTTGCTAGTCGCCCATATTTTTCTGAAGCTAAAGGATCATTAACAAACCAACCAATAAAAGTATTTTGGTCTAATATTTGGTAGGAATGGAAGTGGTATAACATAGTGTTTTGAGTTTGATTGGTATATCTGTCTCTGATTTTGATATGAAATGAAAGGAAATACGGCACACACCAAAACACAGACTGAATTGGAATTAAGAAAACACCAGCTTCAGAAGGAAATGATGAAAAATCCAAATGCAGAGAGAGAGAGAGAGACTAGAAACAATTGCAAAATCAGAGAAAGAAAATGGAAAAGCAGAGTGAGTGAGAGAGGATATTTAAAAATTGCACTTTCAGAGAATGAGGAAGCAAATGCAGATACAGAGAGAAACAGCCAGACAGAGACAGAGAGACTGAGAGAGATGTGGAAAGCAAACGAAGATGCAGCGTGAGAGAGAGAGAGAGAGAGAGAGAGAGAGAGAGAGAGAGAGAGAGAGAGAGAAGAAAGACATATACAAAAGCAGATTCAGGGAGAAGAAAGGGAAGTGCCATATAGATTAAAAGAATTAGATCTGGTAGGCGGAGCACTCTTCCCACCTTTACACACAAATTCAGGTTAGATCTTACCATAAATATTTGGTTAGTGGCTCCTTTTTAGTAGAAATGTAGAAACAATATCTTCTTTACTTTGCGAAAATTGCTCAAAAACCTGAAACGGTAAAGAGACCATTGAACCTTTTTTATCAAAAAGAATACTTCTTGACAAAGTTCGTGATGTCTAAGCTTAACTGTTGTACAAAAGAGTGTTGATCATATTGTGTTTGATGAATATATCTTGCAGAGTTATGAGTTGGTTCACGAGGCATATTTAAAAGGGTTTTAAGAGTTGTAGAAAATAAAATGGACAAGCCCAGGTCAAGCCTAAAAGGGAGAAATAACAACAGTTTGTTACGTAGGGCTCTGTCAAGAATGTTGATAAAGATCACGATAACCTCAGAAAGTTCATAAATTGAAGAATTCAAGAATTGCAGTTATAGTGATGTTAATGTCACGATCTTGTATAGAAATCAATACATTCTTTGGGTCAAATAAAACCCAAGAATGGTTCTATTTTGTAGACTAATTAACCATTCTAGTCAGAAGGTTCTATCATTTATTGTTAATTCTGCCATCTGTCCCTAATAAAGTATTAAAGGACACAAACGCTTCTCAGATCTAATTTGGCATCGGACGTAGTGCCAAGACCCGTAACTCTCAAAGCAGTGATTCTTTCAATATAGATCGTATAGAGATGTGTGTATCGTTAATCCACTGGTAACTGACAAGCCTTGCTTAGTGTCCTACTTTTGAAGCTAGAGAAACTACTGCAAAATGATCTCTTGAGAATGATGGTAATCATTAAATTACGCCTCTAGCCGAGGCAGTGGTCAATTTTTTGATGAAGTCTTATTTGATAATTTCACGATATATTATTGGACAAGGTCAAGTTAAATCTATCGAAGTTAATGTTAAGGCTATGTCTGAATTTGTAGCGATTAGTCAAAGGGCAACTTATGCGAATTTTTGGTATGGCTGGATATTATCTGAAATTTTGTTAAAATATCTTCATAATTTGCTCGGTTGTGATAAATTTGTTGAGTAAAACGTCCCATGTTTTGCTGTTCTGACACGTGTCAGTATCTTTTGACAAATTAAAGGCCGTACGTAAAAGTTCATCAGTTCTTACAGCTCCAAATTTCGGTCAATCATTTATTATGTCTGTTGATGCAAGTGATGTGGGAGTTGGTGGAGTATTCATTCAAGAAGACAAATATGGTGTGGATCATGCAGTGTGCCATTTTCTAACAAAAATCAACATTGCAACACTGTGACGTGTACTTTAGTTCTTCTATATCCCCAATTATCATATTCTGTGATCACAACACCTTACTTTCATTATCAAAATGAAAAAAAAAATAGTTGAGATAAAGTTATTTGCTGCAAGAATATAAATTACTGACACTAGAAACATTCGAGGAAAAGATACATTCAAGAGTTTAGAAGTGACTATATTGTATTATTTTGTGTATATTTTGTGCAATAAAGTCACACCAATATCAGTAAAATCTGATTATATTCCTTCACTTAAGTCTTCACTGAGTGGGACAGGTACAACTAAATGAATTGCATTTTTAACCTGGCTATCTCTTTCAGTATACTAGTAATCCTATAACCTATTCAGATCTCAGGAGCACTAATATTATTTAACTCATTCATTTTCTTCTTAAGTTTGTAAGGGCCGTAATATAATTTTGAAGAATGAGAAAGAAAGACAGAACCCCATTATTACCATACTCAAATGTTCTCTCCATTTTAGTTCTGTCAAACCATAATTTCACTTTTGACTTGAATTTCTCAATGCCTAATTCAAGCATAATGGGCTGGAAAGTTCGAGACCTAAACTTTGACCCTTGACCCGATGGGATAGATTTGGGAAGGTCAAATTAAATTTTAAAAAACTTTATCAAAACTTTAATATTCCTCAAAGGAATTGCCTCTGGAAATCTTGTTGACGCACACAAAACGGTCAACAGGTATTGGTTACCTGACTTGGTCTTATGTAAGGGCCAACACAATCTACCATAATTCTACTAAATGGTTGGTCAAAGGCAGGAATAGGTTGTAGAATAGCATATGTATTTTCTGATTCGGGCTTTCCTACCATTTGACAAGTATGACAAGATCTACAGTACTCACTAACATCACTTTTGATTTTTGGCCAATAGAAGTGAGTCAAGATATTGTGATAAGTTGTATTGATCCCTAAATTACCAGCCAAAGGAATTTCATAGGCCAGGCTAAGTATATCCTGTCTGTAAAGTTTTGGAACTACAATTTGAGAGTTCACTGACCATTCGTCATCAGCAGGTACCTCGGGAGGCCTCTATTTTCTCATAAGAATTCCATTTTTAATACAATAACAGACATGCACTTTAGTAGCTTCAGTCTCACTAATGGTCCATTAAAACAAATAGAAGATCTCAGGATCTTTTTCCTGTTCGACGACAAGTCATTGTCGTTTATCACCTGATTAGAATAAAGAGAATGAGTCTTTCAAAGACGATCACTGTGATCAATTCATTCTGATTGAACATAACAAGGGGTGAAAGTGACCTCAACAAAAGGCTGACCAATACATGTTTCAGCTAAATGAATACTTTCCTTATCAACATCATTCTCAAGAGCTTTCTTTGCCTTACCCCTGGTAACTGCACAAGATACGAATAAATCAGGGAATTCTTTTCAATTGGACCGAATATCTGATCCAAACAAGGCTTGTCAGTTACAAGTGGATTAACCACAAACTTGTCTCCAGCTAGTTCGTTGCCTAGTAATAAATGAATGCCCTCAATGGGTAAAATAGACACTGTGCCGACCGTCACGGGTGCTGAGATTAAGTCTGATGACAAATTTACACAATGAAGAGGAACATTAACAAAGCCGCCATATACGGAACTCAATGATGTGAAAATCGCGGATGTGAATAGCATCCGTAGTCGATATATTATGCACCATCAAGTGATGCTTGAAAACTCAATTTCTTAAAATGGAAACGACATAGACTTCGCAAAGGCGGATGGTCACATGAATGGCATTCTCATCAATAGACCTTTATGCATCATACGATTGGTAAGTCACATTTGGAGCGAGTTTTAAGTATGTCAATTAAGGATCTGGTTCATATCTGTAATATTAAGAGGCTTTTAAAGTAAATTTATGAATAGCTAGCACTGTATGAAGAAAAGAGAATACATTATACATATTTTAAGATGACTGGTTTTGGTGTACCTTTTACAACAACTATTTCTTTTATATTGTCAAGCAAAGACCAGTCCATATATTTTATAATTGATTTGAATGTACTAAACACAATTTCAACTATTATATATGTGATTTCATCTGCTACTATGGTGTATCTTTATACAAGGTACTTTACTTCCCAGGACAGACATGACGTAATTTTCAGTGCTAATGTGTCGTAAAACCCGCCAGACAAAAGGAAACTCATTTAAAGTTAAATTTCGATGAAATCAATTATTCTGTTCTCCTCGAGAAACCAACATTTCAGTCCATACTTTTTGCAGTAATAACGACCCTACAAATTAATATATGAATACGTTAGCCATTACCCTGCAAAAAAAACCCCACAATATATTGTTGTATGAATTACCCATTACCATACAAATTAATATACTCTTATATATATTACTCATTACCCTACAAATAAATATCCTGTTCAATACATCACTCTTTACCCTACAAATAAATATACTGTTTATATATTACTCATTATCCTACAAAACTATACTGTTGTATACATTACTCATTACCCTACAAATAAATATACTGTTGTATATTTTACTCATTATCCTGCAAAATAAATATACTGTTGTATACGTTACTCATTACATTGCACAAAAATACATTTTTCTATACGTTAATATTACCCTAAAAATATATAATATTGTAAATGTTAACCATTACCCTAGAAATAAATATAATGTTGTATACTTTATTCATTACCCTGCAAAAATGTACTTTTGTATACGTTAATATTACCCTATAAAAATATGCCGTTGAATACTCTACTCATTACCCTACAATTAAATGTACCTTTGTACACGTTATTCATTATATTAAATATCATTATCTAATGGAGCACTCAAAATGTACTTTTCTACGCACACATTCACCCCATATATATATATAGTACTAAATATAATTTCAAATATTATATCTTGTATATATTATGTATCTTTGGACAAAGTAGCATATATATATATATATATATATATATATATATATATATATATATATATATATATATATATATATATATATATATATATATATATATATATTTGTTCAAATAGTGTCAGTTGGACATGTCATTTTCAGTATTCTCAAGATAAGTGATGATTTTGTTGAGAACACACAAGATCTCTACAAGCATTCCAAATCCAATGTAAAGTTCATGTACACGATTGCTCCTACGTGATCTAAAATCTACTTCCGACATTTCTCTACCAAAAACTTAATTAAATATGTACAAGATTCTACATTAAAAATCCTGTACAAATCTTTGTACCTAACTTCAAATTTTTATTAGTATTGTGGTTGCTGTCATTATTCCCACACTCTTAGGGACTCTGACTATGAAATGTAATAAATTTCAAAGTTGTCAAACGAGAGTGTTGCTTAACTTTATTTATTCCAATGGAGCAAGGATTATTACTCTTTTAGACTGACGGCGATCTTAGGAAGTAGTATATACTGTTTGATGCGACAATACTTTTGGGAATTTTCTTACTCGTACAGCATCCGGGTCCAATGTCATTTCACTATAAATAAAGTCAATATTTAAAAATAGAATTCCATACTTTCAACGAGGAGGTTGAACACTATATATACTCGACGATTGCTACAGTAGTGACAGACATACATCTTCTTTCATTCTAGCGTGTGTGACGCATCTAACATACGGTAAGTGTAATATACAACATTATATACATCTAAGTATTATGATATACTACAAACGCTAACAGTGAAATTTACGCATCTCAACATTTAAACTCGTTTATTCCCGTAACATTCGACAAATTACCCGAAGGTATTTCGATCTTATTTATTAGTGTTGTCGAATTTTGAAGTCATGTAGCACTATATTAGCATAAAATGCTGTGATTGTAGTCTCGGTAGATTTCTTTTCACATGCCTGCCTACGAGCAATTTCTATCTAGTCAGAAAATGTATTTCATCCATAAAATCATTCTATCAACGTTATAATACGCAGTTAACCCAATTATCTCTCTGTGAAGGATATGGGATATGAAGTTCAGAGTCGTCTCAAATTATTAAATATTATATAAAATGTTCATTTGCTATTAATTAAAAACCTAGATGAGTGTTTCCTAACGTTAACCGAAAGGACTGTCCAGCAGGATAGGTAATCGTCTATTTAGTTTGGAACTAGTACTAACTAAGCAGTTATAGTTATTTTCTTCTGACTTGTTTTTTTAAGAATTCCTAAACAAGAAAATGGAACTGAAACAAATGACCATATTCTGTATAATGATGATAGCGATCGTAGTTGGTGCGAGATCAAGTGAAGACGTGAGGAAGCAATGTGTCTTTTTCCACAAACAAGGACGGTGTGTTCCTTTCCCAGTGCGAAATGAAAATAAACCCTACTGGCGTGAGTTGATCAAACTTTGCTCCGAAACAGAGGTGATTTGTGTGGCCGAAATATGTGACTGCCATAGTAGAAGATGGCATACATAGTAAACATTCTGAGAAAATAGTTTATGACAGAGTACAGAATTTTCCTGACCATCGAATTCTAAAGATCAAGTTTCAAAACCTAATTTGCGCAATGATACAAGTTAATACAGCAAATGCAAACGACATCATCCCAGTATGATCCGATACAGAATGAACAGGATATGTGTTGTGGGGACAATATTCAGCAATATTCCAAATCTAAACAGTGACAAAATTTGCCATGCCTACATCCCCAAAATGAAAGTGTCTATGAAAATCTAAGAGTTTGGTACTTTTATTAATAATTGTTATTTGCTATTATTTACTTTATGCATTGCAATTAAGCTTATTATATTTATGATATCCATTTCATGTGTGTTTGACGATGTTGAGACCGTCATTGCTTTTATACAATTTATATTCAACGTTGTGCGAGAAAAAACATATTTATGTTTAACTACTTCAGAGTCTAATATGTAATAAAATTTTTATTTTTTATATTTGTATCTTTCATATTTTTATGCAAGAATCTATCGCTTAGAAGTTTCCATACAATATTTGATCTAACAATGAAACAATCATTTAATTAATTTTCTCCATGGTTTGTTTGTAAACTTACTCCTGCATGAGGCTTTATGGTATTCTGACATAACAGTCCCACCAAACGAATGCTACTCCATCATTGCAAATTTTCATGCAATGCCCTACCCGCTCACAAACCACATGCAACGTTTTATAGACAGTATCCAACCACTGCGCCCTACCTCCACCAAACTTTGTTTTTGCAGACATTACCATTCCCCAATACCTTTTTCACCAGCCATTCCTTAGACACAGAAAAACAGCTGCATGCTTTGTTCTAGGTAATAAATACAAATTAAAACTTAGCTTTTGTGCTTTCTACAGTTCAACATCGACAAAGTTGTGATGCGATTATATTTGTGTTTTAAATAAATGTTGATTAAGTGAACATCATACAAGGTATAACAAGTAATAGCGTACACATCTGTTGAATTCAAAACTGTGAGATAGGGAGGGCTTGAAGCAGTTGTCATTTTTACATGAGGGTAAGTTTGTATGTAGTTCCTCAATGGCTAGTAAATTTTAGTGTACCTTTGACATTTGTGGCTGCCTCAGCTGTATTTCTTGATTAAGTGAACTGCAAATGAAGAATAATCAATTTTAAATTTCCTTCTGCCCCAATAACTGTGACTTTGTAGACATGTTTCGTGAGTATTTCGTGTGCTTTTCAAGTTGTTAATAAATCTAAGATGAAACATTGAAGCCAAGTAGTATGCCCACTTAGAATTTTTTAGGTAGAGCTGAGGTTATGACTGACTACAACTACATTATCCAGAATTTAAAGAGAGACTTCCATTATTTGCAAATGAACTTATATTCTAGTGTATATCATACACACTGCCATTTATGTACATCATTGACATTAAAACAAAACAAAAGTATAGATGAACCTACTAACTTTTTATTCCACTCAGACGCATACACACACGCATTTTCAACAGGATACCAATTATGTTCATCGTTTATTTGTTACAATTTAATGTCATTGATAATAGAAATATATTCTAATGGCAATCGGTAAGAAAAGAACACGTCGTCTGTGTCTCTCCAGAAAGACATGCTGCTTTTTCATCTCTTGTCCTACTAAACAAATATAATCAGCGAATAATAAAAATGATACAAGGTTTTATAAAATTTCAATCACTTTTTAAAATGGAATTTTGAAGTTTCTAACTATAACAAATAAAGTGTGACGGTAACTCATATCATGTTGAATTTTTAAAAATCTATACACGAATAGATGAATGGACATCATATTTTTACGATATATATATATATATATATATATATATATATATATATATATATATATATATATATATATATATATATATACAGAGGGAGAGAGAGAGATAGATAGATAGATATAACTAAATTACCGCTAAAGACATTTTAATTCGTACTCTACAGACACTAGAACACAGAAGCAATCTATTAAATATGTCTGATACATACAAATTTTGAAATATTGTATAGTGATGATTCTGTCAAAGATACAACTTTTAAAGGTCGTATAGTGATGACTCTGTCAAATGATATAGCTTTTGAAAGATTGCTTAGTTTTGACTGTTAAAGATACATCCTTTGAAAGATTGCATAGTGATGAAAAAATAAACTACATAAAATTGTCTCCAATATGGACAAAGCTATGTGACTTAGACTTTTATTGATTCAGATATTAAAAATTGACGAGTTGAAATTTGCAGATGGTCTGCTATCATTGATGGATCTTGAAGGGTTTGTCCGTTAGGTCATGGACCAAATTGTTACAGTATCGACAGAGTACTTTTCTTCGTATGTAAATTGTTCTAGAGAAGAGTGAAATGAGAGTACATCATCTCAGGATCTTCGTCAAGGTACAGAGAAAATAAAAATTACTTGCTCAAGGACATTGCACTCTAAACTATCAAGAGAGATAGTAGAAAATGATGTTCAGAACGTTTTGAAGTAACTAAATAATCAGGTCATCTGATGTAGGTATGTAAATAGCTGGTAGTGTTGAGCTGGGCTAAATCTTTCACTAACCTTGATACGATTTAATACATCAGTGCATCTTTATTATTTGGGCCTTTGCGACGCAGCAACTAAAATAGTAAAAAAGAATCACGCTCGATGACATTAGGCAATAACCCAACTAATCACATGGTAGGATTCCAACCAGTTCCCTTTTTCGACATGCAGAAGACCGCATCCGGCTTATTCTCAATTCCTGCTTTTTTCTGTGATAGAATGTCCAAATATGGAAACATATTATCCGACAAGCAAAATAGTTTATGTAATATTAATATAGACTTTCTCTGAAGGTAAATCTAGTTCTAGTCGACAATGTTGCAAGTTGGTGTTTTTATAAATTACCAATCTCGTGTATAAATTGTACAGAGTTTAGACATATATTAGAAAATTCTTTTTTGAACCCGGATTTCCTGCTTTTGTATACATACATTTCGTCCGGTTAAAGTTATCATCAATTATCAACATCTTATTCAAGAAGCCTTATTAGATTAGGAATAAATAAAATATTTAAATTGATAGCTTTGACTGGATTATTTTACTAAATTATTTCTGAATGAAATGGTTGGGTAATGAGAAAAGGATCATCTGTGAACTTCATGCGAAGAAAAAAATTTTCATGAACACAAGTACATTCATTTGTACATTGGTGTGTACCAGTAATATACAGCAGTAATATACAACTGTAAATGGAACACCCACTGAAGTGGTCACTTCTGTTATGACCCTATTTGCTATAAATATATTTCCAATTCATCACACAACGAGTCTTGTCAAAATCACGAACCGTATCCATAGTTATGAAAAAACTGTTTTGTAAGCATAATTATTTCGTCAGACCTGTAAGAAAACATAATTATCTCGTCAGGCCTGTAAGAAATCGTAATTATTTCGTTAGGCCTGTAAGAAAATAGATTTTTCAATTTCATCTATGATCATCATTGAGATCTGTAATGGCAGGACACCGAATGATAATGTATATTCATCATTGTTGTTGTTCTTGTTGTTGTTGTTGTTGTTGTGGAGTTTAATGCCATTTTTCAGCACACGATAGGCTATACATGGAGGCCAGTATTAATGGTGGAGGAAGAAACTGGAAACCCCCCTAAAAGAACCACCGACCCACGAGAAGCTACTGACAAACTTTCTCACATACCCATACTGGCTGAATCTGAGACTCGAACCGGCGCAGACAGAGGTGAGACGGCAGTGATCCGTAAGGGAGAGCGCTTTAGACCACTCGACCACTCGGGGCCCCGGCTCACTTGATTGCTGTCTAGCTTCATACGATGTTAGATTAGCCATTTGACTAGCCCATCGCCCGTTTTACTTGTTTGCTTGATGTAATTACACCTCCAAGTTTACAAGTACTTGAATGTTCTATCAGCGATTTAACCACAGTTGAAATTTACACTAGTAGTTGAACGATCAATCAGCAATTTAACTACATGGATAAGTTTACACACGTATTTCAATGATCTGTCAAAGATTTAACATCACGTCAACCAGTTGTTTGGCAATTTAATTGCTCGTCTAATTAGAAATCGTCAACGACTGATAGGTACTGGGAATTCATAACTAGCTTTAACCTTAACTTGTACAAGTTTGACTTGACCATATCCAACAATATGTACTAAAAATGTACACAAGCTCGGCTGAACCCACTTTCACTTAAATAAATTGTCAAATTTGGCGCAGTCAGTCGGACAAAGAATTTCCGAATAGTTTCCATGTGATCATTCCAGGTGTCGCAATATATAATGACATTATGGATGTACACATCACGGCTATTTATTCCAGATCCTGTCATCTTCATTCAACGCTGTAAAGATGGGGTAGAATTGTCATACCAAATGGCATAAGTTTATTGGTCGAGTCCATAAACAGTTGAAAAAGCCGAAATTTCTTTTGCTCCATCCGTAAGTGGAATTCGCCAGAATGCATTCAACTGGTCAAACTTGGTGACATATTTTGTATATCCAATTTTGTCAATACAGTCATCGATTATTGATGCTGGAAAGGATTCCGTTTGGTATCTGTGTTCAATTTTATGTAGCCAGTGCACATTCGGAAAACATTATCTGCTTGCAGCACTAGAATACACTAGAACTACATTTAATGTTACCTGGTTCAGTAAAATCATTCTCAAACAAACAATGAATTTCCTTTTTCAAGCATTCCTACTTGAGAGGATTGGAGTAATAACAAAAGCAGTCCATACGGGAGAATATTGCAAGTAATAACAAAATTATTCCATGCATGGGAATATTTTACGTAATAGCAAAAACAGCCAATACATGGGAATTCCTAGAGGAATGACAAAAAAGTCTATATATTGGAACACTCGGAATAAATACAAAAACGGTCCATACATGGGAATAATTAGAATGGAACTAAAATACCGGCACTAAAAAGAGATAATTATTGGTAATTGCCCGTGATGTTTATTGTATCTTGATCACAATCTCTACTCACTTTAAAACTTATATTCTAATTTTACTTTTATTAAAGATACAAGACGTCCAGGATATCTTCAGTCTTTGTTTTAGCTGTTTAACTAATCTCATTATCTATTGAAATACTTTAAGTTCTAACAAAACTGCTCATTACGCAGATCTCCTAGAAAATGCAGGAATGTTAAGTTTTATATCCTCAATAGCTGTCTCATCAAACAATCTTGAACATGATTGTCATGATTTCATTTGCATGGAAAAAGAATTGCCAAATACCGAATCCAGTTAAACGAATAGTTTTAGTGTTCGAACCATATATATTGTCCATACTATAATGCGATACACTGTAGGCACGTTAAAATCTTGTCTTGGCCGAATTCAGTTTGGATGGGATAGAAATCACATTACATCTCTTCATATTCTCTCCCAGACATAGTCGGCAACGAACAGGGTTGATGAGAAAATCACTCTCAGTGCCATATTTAACTATTAGCTAGGATTTGCTGCTTTGGAAAATCGGCATTGCAAATGAAAGTATAGAACTCCACATCATGTATACAGAATATACAATATACCTGTATCATGTTGCGAAAGGGTTAAGCTAGTTAAAACTTTTGCCCAATTCCACTGTATCGTAGTGTGACAATAAAATATGTTTCAGCTAACTAGGCTTTTAAAACATGTACCAAGTATACGTAGCTTTAGTTTCCTATGTCTGATGGGAATGAACACTTTTATATTACCATTAATGTTTGCAATAACAGATTCTACAAAGGCGGAAATCAGAAGAATAAATTGCTGATTGCGATGATTAATAATTACTTTGGGTTAAATTTGGAAATGAAATAATTTTTCAAGTATACTACGTCAGATCGTCATCTATGATATTCGGAGAAAATTAATTCATCAATTATTTCGTTTTGATTTTAAGATTATGAAACACCACGTTAAGTATGATCCATCAAAGTTTCCTTTATGATATTAAATGGAAACATTCATTAAAACGCTACTTTCCTTTTTCACAGTTTCCTAAATGTAAAACATTGCGTAAACATAACATATTACATTTGCGAATCTATTTATCAGCAATATATATCTTTGGCCGAAAACTACTGTTTAACAAAACTAGACTTGAATCTGTTTTGGATATGTTTAACAGATTTTCTTTCTTTGCCACATTAAGGTAAGAACAATAGGTGTGATCAAAGCATTATTCGTGCTGTTATCAGTATCCGTACGAGATTCCTTTGCTGTGGCGCCACGCAGCACAATGTGTTTACTACTTTCTTTTTCA